>DWEE01000290.1:0-18806 GCA_018245755.1 Parelbella macleannani | reverse complement strand
ATATATCGGGATAAGATACGTCTAATAATACATGATAGCTAGCGCTGTATATTGTTTATAAAATCAACATCACGCCTTTAATCCCCGAAAGGACAAGCAGAGGAGTGTAGTAAACAGTAGATATAATAAATATATTCATAGTATAGATTATTATTAATACAAATATTAAGTAGTGACGAAGGAAGTATACAGAAAAATTGCTTTCGAAAGCTTTGCTTTGGTCGTCAATATATTCAATCTCACAATTAATATAATAATATTTTTTAAGAAAAGCTAGTGTTATTTGCAGCCCGCAATGCTTGTTTATCCCTTAAATTTGGAATATATCGTAACACAGAACTTCTGCAGATATAGTTGGCCATTTAATCACTATAAAAGAGGAAATGTACAAGATCGCCAAAGACATGTCTTAGACTCCAATTCGGCACACTAAATTCGAGTTATATTAAACATCTGAATTACATTCTGTATGTTTTCACATCGAACTGCTCATGTGACAAACATTATTAAAATACGCTCGAGTCCTTTATTTGTTTTAATTAAAACTCAGTTTAATAAAGCGGCCGTTTAATTACGAACTGTACAAGTGGATGATCGCATTATAAAATTTGTACTACATTCCGTGCTGGCCTTTTGTTTATGACTAATTACACCGGAATAATGGTTATGGGATCCGCATCGATCTGCACCGGAGTGGAGTGATGTGAGTTCGGTACGTCGGGAGGGATATAAAACATTTTTGTTCTTTTGTTGAAGAAATGAACCCTCCAACAGAACTCGGAACTCTTCAATCACCTGACGGTTGTTACCGTTTGAATACCGTAGAGCTCAGTGCGGTCAGCCACTGCATTGACGACCATATTGTAGACACTACTGCGTTGTAGCTATTAAGGCGTTAAGTGTATAAATCACATCCATCAGCTTTTTCTTTTTGAGCATTTTAATGGCAAATAGAGTTGCCAAACTATTTATTAGAACTTGACCTCAATGTCTTTCAAAGTGTAATTAAAAGTTGTAAATAAGACGCTTGTCCCAACGGCATTTAATAACGAGTAGTGATTAGATTTGAAAGCACAGCAGGTAGTTCAATTCCGTATCTGAATGTGTCTTTTATTTATTATTGTGTTATCAATTGTGCATTTGTCCGAAATTAATCTTATATCATTCATACATGATATATATTAAAAAGTATAACTTTTTGTAATTTCACGAGCAAGTAAACATTTGGAGTTTTCAAGAACCACAGAGACGCAAGTATCTTATCATAATATGTTATTTCTTCTGAACGATTAACATTCGTGAGAGCTTTCAAAGCCTTTAAGTCAGGGATCAGATGTAATTTTTTGAGAGTCGAAAATTTTGTTATTATATTCTTTTTATACGATACTTATTCATTAATATAAGGTTTAATTCATTTCATAGGGCAAAGTAACAGATAGTGATTTTAGGACGAGCTTTTATGATTTTAGGTCACAAAATGTACTTATCCTCTTGATTTTCAAGATTTATGCCAAAACCTGCCTTGACTGCTTCGTTGGTAGAACGGTTGCAAGCGCGGCTGCCGATCGGAAGGTCCCGGGTTCAAACCTCGGGTCGAGTACTATTGGATTTTTCTAATTTAGAATTTGTTGCTGTGACTCGGAGTCTGGAATTGTGCCCAGTGTATGGCAATAGGCAATGCCACCTATTCATTGGGACTTAAACGTAACTGGTGAAACGTGGGGGTGTATTACACCCCTCTGTCTACCGCTTCGGTGATTACAAGCGTGATGTTACGTTATTCCAAAACCTGATGATTAAGAGTATACCCTAAATACAATAGATGGACTTAATTGTTGATACTAGGTAGTACCTCTACTAGTTATGCCAGGATATTAATATGGACACAAAACAGGTACCTAAGCTGGAAAAGAAATGAAACTCTTCCAAGATGTGACTGAAAACTTTTTAAACGCCCATAGGGTCCGTTAAGACATTGCTTCTCACCTGGTGATTATCCAAGTAAGAGGGCTACTTTATATGCCCGATAATCTTGTATGTGATATCTTGGCGTTGAATGTCAGCAGTTATATCCGAGTATGAAGTAGGTATGCCAAACCACACAGTGCAGACAGCACGCGCTGACTGAACAAGTACGCGGTTTGGCTTAGTTCTTAGAAGCAAACTCTCTCTCTCATTTTTTAGTAGAAGTTCTCAGAAGAGAATCTGACACAGATCTCTTTTGTTGCATGTTTGAGATCAAATTGCGCCTACCATAACAGCCTGGTCGTCTAGAAAGATTATGCATCCAAGCTACATAACGTTTGTTTTTATCGTGCCCGTGTCTCTGACAGAGTTGATACGGGTCAAGCCCGCCTAATGGAATTATCATTATTCTGCATGATATTTTTTATCTCGTACCTACCCTAATAGTTTGATGTTAGTTTTTTGAACCCCTATATAAAATATGTACCTACATATGTATCTCAGTCCTAAACACTATACTTTTTAAACTCTGTTCAAAGCTGACATTTGCACAGATATGCAAACTTTTTCGAAAGTACGTAAATAACTTTCAAGGCCTAATTACGTTGTACCGATTAATAATATTCATTTTCCTAATTCTTTTGGAGAGGTACCTGAAATCCTAATGTCTGTGGCTCAGTAAGAAGGAAAACTTAAAAGTGTTTGCACTGCTGTGGCTGACAGAGCTGACGTGGGTCGCAGCGGATTGCGGAACACAGATGTCGCTTTACAAATTTTTACGACTGTTTAAATTCTGCACAACGAAAGCAAATAGATTTTGAAATCTTGGGATCTCACTGCAAGGCTTTAATATTTTTTCATTATTATGTATAATTTTTTTTTTCGAGCATCTTCAGTGGGGCTTAAATGAGTTTTGAATCTGATATAATATTACAAGAAAATGTATGGACGTAAGTTGTAGGTTATATGTATCACAAGATCATTTGCTACTTGTGTAACAAAAAGACGTAATATAAAGCCTTAGAAGATATCCCACTGGTGGAGCTGATACGTTTGACGCGGGTCGCTAGTGATAGCGAAATACGGATTTGCGCGGCGTTGTATCACGAATTACATGAACTGTAAGAATAAAAGGATATAAAATTTGTTTTTAGATAAGATTACTATTACTATTAATCATATCGTGTTATGGAATAGTATGTTTATTATAGCTGGATGTGAAGAGCTGAATATCGAGCGAATTGGCGTGCCATTGGAGAGGCATATGTCCAGCAATGGACATGATGATGAAGTTTATGCATATGAATATAAGTAATTAACAATACAATATATTTTTATTGTGAGAGATTATTTACTTTAATCTATTTTTCGATTATTTTAATTCAATTTTCCATTACGTATTACATTATAATAACTGGATTTTTTGAAATAAGATTTATTTTATGTCAGAAATGTCTAAAATTAGCTTAAGTTAATGTAAGTTAATTCTGTTGAAAGACTTTAAAATACGTATGTGTCGATATCGCTACTTATGATTCTAAGGTATTAGTTGCATTTGTTTACCATACAACTATTTGTTAATAAAAGAATTAACTAACTATATTTTACACGTACTCAACGTACGTAATCAAAATAATATTTGTCGTTTGGAAATATCTACTATCATTTAAATTTAAAAAAAAAATGTACAAAAAATGCCCGTGTAACGTTGCTCTCTGTATTACATTTTCAAGGCCAAATCACTAAAGATATTATGATAAATATGATATAAAAAAAAGTTAACCAAGGAGGAAGAGGTCGTTTTTTAAATGTAAAGGTTACGCGAGAATTATTTATGGCCTGGAACGAACAAAGTTGCGGGTAAATGTTTATTATTTATTCAAGCGAACTGAAAGTACGTGTATGCTAATGTACATAGGCGACGATGACCACTTAACATCAGGTGGCCCGTCGGCCTGTCAGTCGAGCTAAATTAAAAAAAAACTATACAAGTGACTTTTCTGACCGTTGTCCGCAGTTAACATGTCACATTACGTTGTCACACTGTTTTTATCGTAAAGTGACGCTTTTTAAAAGATACCAGTATTCAAGGCGGCTTCGTATATTATGTCAGAGCGTTCACCTACCACAGTTTCATCGTGAATTCCTTCCGGAGCACTGCGTTAGAGATACCCTATTGTCATTTGTACTGTGGGGTCAACTGATCCACCTTCTGATAGATCATAAGGTTAGCAGGGCTAATTCAGTTGTGCACCCTTACAGTAAGTGATAGGTATTTAATTTTAATGATACGTGGCTAGAGCCATCATCCTTAGCATGATTCGTCCTATTTTTGGAATACATTCCATTCTATGAAGTATGTAACAATTGTTATATAAAATATAGGTACTTTTCGTGTATGTTCGTGAACGTGTGACGTCTGTCTACCCGTTCCTGTATGTCGTGTCATTGAACATGTAGGTTTCTTTATTTTAGAATGCTGCAACTTGATCTTATTATTTGTCATTATCATCATCATCACCATCATTATTATCACATCATTAAAATTTATTCACGTCATATAGGTATCAACTACGTTCATATGTGTATGTAGAAAATCCTTTTATCATCGCTGTTTCAACAAATTGCGGCGGATTTGCCTTGAAGTAAATTGAATGGAAATTATTTTGAAAGAGTTTACGCTCGAAGAAGATAACACATATATAGCCTTAGCCAGGGTTTTGTGCGTTCAGGGTTAGAAATAAATTTACAATTAAGTAAAAAAGTCCAACTTCAAAAGAAGTTTCATAAATTTTACTTGATCAAGTCTCTTACCGTTAGGTATTTGTTAAAGACAGATTTCGTATTTCAATAAAAAACAATCAACACAAATAAACTGTGTTGTTGTGTTTGTAATCGAACCAGATAAAGAAATCAGTCTGTAAACTTGCAATTGACATATACTACTGTCGTAAAAAAATCTTCAATTACTCTAATTTAGGCCACGTGCTCGTATGCAGAGCTAATATTTGCAATATACACAAAGTTGTCTCACTCATGACGTTGAAGCGTCAGATTTTCAACCACTTTACTACCGTAGGTAGTTTAGGAATGTTTAAATGTCTAATACATAGAAACCGAAGTATTTAACAGAGGCTGAAGTGATAAACAATTACTAGGAGTTGAAACGTTATGTTGCGTTATATTTGAATTTCAAAAGGTTGGACTATTTTCATGGCAATAAAGACTAATGAAATACATAATTATTGTTACTTACCACAGTGTTCATTATTGAGATGTAAAGTTTGCGGTTTACTATTTATCCGTTTTAAAAGATTCTTTACGAGGTTCTTTTTTCATGTACCTACCTAATAATAATATGTATGTTATAATTTTTACGCTCATTTTGTTGAGATATACATATGATAAATTAATATTTTATGTAATATAAAACATTAAGTTTTCTTTTTAATTAATTTGTAAATAGTTTATTATAATAATCATCACAATGCTCTGAAATGACAGTTAAATAAGTAGTCATATGTATAATATTGTGGAATATATGAAATGTATTATATATCATCGGTGATTCTTAAATAAATAAAATACATACATAAATACGTGTTATATTGGATATTTGATATAATTTAGACTGCTGCGATTTGAATATAGTCATCACTCGCTACTGGCTAACTTTGAAACAGGTTACTTAGTTCTGAGATTGTTACATCACCGCATTGTTAATTTCTACCAGCTAGTTAGCATACAGCGCACGAGGAACCATCTATGTATGCGATTAAGGTGTTACTGTGAGTAGTATAATCACGAACTCGAATGAATCTTGTTTTCCGTACTATAATATAATAAATACATAAAGACGTGCAGTGTGTGTGCTGTGAAAATGTGGAACGAGCTTCCGTCTGAGGATTTCCCGGAACACGACATGGGTTTTTTTTTTAAAAAAAGAGCTCTCCCTCAAATACGGTAAAATTTTGGCCAGTCCTCGGGTGCTGCAATGATCATACAGTACGATGACTACTATCATTACGAGGCCCATATGCTTATTTGCCACGCTAAATATGTATATACATATAATAGAAATCACTAACAAATATAAATGTAGTTTAACAAAATTTATGTTGCGTAGGGAGGCCGTTGAACATTAATCAATGTAAACGTCGAAACGTGTTTCTTTTGATTTTATGGTTGTGAAACTACGGCTTACTATTTATAGCATATTTTCACTCCATCTTTGTTAATTCTGGTAATTACCCTAAATTCGAAGTAAGCGGGACATTTTCATTTCTCAAAGAAAGCCATTTAATATTGGTATTTAAGTATTAATAGTCTTAATTAGGCCTTTTATGACTATGAAAGGAATTTCAGCAGTCAAATATTCTTTATCAAAATTAAACAAACATGTGACATTATACATATAGCTGCGTAAGAACATAATTTTTTCACATATAAACGTGAACATAACTGTAATTAAACGAAGTACCAATGAATAATGAAAAGATAATCCTTATCAATTATCAAAAGTCATGATAATTAAACAAAAATAAAAGCTGAGAATAGGCAAGAACAACCCAGCAGAGGACTAAACCAGATTGATGATGTTGAGAGACGCAATGCTTAATATTTCATAATATTTTACATTCATGTTAAATGGTTAAATACCAACCTAATGGTTAAATACCAACAGATAAATTAAGGTTTAACTCAACAAGTGACCAGTAAAACTGTTCCAAACTACCTCACAGTTCCTGAACGACGAACATAAGTTTTGGGCGGACCGAAGTTTGGATCATATTTTGGCCAAAACTGAAACTGCTACCGAAACTAAAATTTTTGGCCAAAATTGGCCGAAGTTGAACTTTGGTTTTACTCTACTAATTACTCTTTCAACGGTCTGCAATGCTCCTACGGATTACGAGATTAATTACCATCTATATTTACATAAGCTTCCATTTCAGAATTAACATGTAATTTATATAATCCATACTTTCATATATATAAGAATAGTCTTAAAACATATACATGTATCGAAGGTTCCACCATGCATAAAATAGCTGCCAATAGTTAAAGATCTTCCATTCAAAATTTTGCCATGACCGCAACGTCGGAAATCTGATTTATGGCAGTTACACCCCAAAAAATGTACCAAGCAACGTCGACGTTACCACACCCCAAATCCTACCCCTCGGGCGAGCAATTTATATCAATTACATGTCAATCCAACCCATCAACTTTTCCGCCGATTTTTCAACATGACACGTAACCTCATAAAAACCACAATAAGCAGTTCAGTCACGTTATTTTCACGTATATTTCTTTTCTCCGCGTAACAAGTTGTTTGTACTATATTGAAGGTGTTTCTCAAGAAGTAATAGTATTTTACCTGGAATCGTTCTAAGCTTTCAATACTGGCAATGGATCCCTGCACCTAAGAATACGCCTGATTAACATACTCCACAGTGCTCTAGTATGTATACATAGTGTGTTGATGTTTTAGACCATTGTCAAAAATATTTAACAACAGCTAAGCTGGAGGCCCTATGTTTAGTATGCTCGTGAAACGCTCAAAGTATTTTCTAATAGCTTTCACCACATGCAATCAAAAGCTGTGCCAGGAATTGCATACATTAACAAATTGCTTGCAATCCGAGGATATTTTAATTAATGTCTCTCAGTTTGTTAAGATTCAGTGGACTTTGTGAAGTTCCAAATTTTATATGTTCAAACGTCTAATCCCTTTAAGAATGCAACCTTTCGGTGATGAATTCAATTGCCAAGACTATCGTTTACATTATCACGATTCCAACAGAGTTGTTAATTATACATATTCAATAAAGACGATGTGGAATACTATAATAAAACGTAATTACAACTTTAATTTGTATAAACTAGTTTTAATATTGAACATACGCCTACTATAATTACCCGATATATATATATTGGACTTTTCTGTCATGCCCATTTATATATTATTATAAAATGTCTTAATTATCGTCAGATTCTATGTTTACCTATAATCCTTAACATAGTTGCGAAACACATACCCGTATGTTTTCAATATTTTCCCCATCCCGTTTGTTTGCTGCCAAGATGAACTACAATAGTTTTCCAAGCCGTCAAACGTGTGTTTTTCCAATAAATTACAGGAAAAAATATTTGTCGTGTTAATGGTTGAATATCAGGCGGAAATATTTGTGGAAGACATGGAATGGTATAAGACACAAGTGTCAGCGTTAAATAGAAAATGTTCTTGTAATATTTACCTTTACATTATAACATTTCGTAAATTATAATGAAGTGATCTAATAGAAGCGGTGTACTTACTACTCTTTTTATGCCATACCTACTGCTGGGCATGGATATAATTCACGATAGCGCAAATTGATATAAGATAATTTATTTTAAAAAATAAACAAAATAATATCTGGTTCCTTTTATTGAAAAAAAAACAAGTTTTTTTGTATTCAAGCTCCAGGGTATTGCAGTATATTTAGTATGTTGTAGATGAAGCAAACGAATATGCAAGAAGCTGAAAACAGCTCTTTGCGCTAACTATCCAGTTATTTCCATTTTAAATAGTACCACAACTCTATAACTTGGTATCATTTTCATTTCAAAATAATGTTGTAACAAAAATTGTACTAGTAAACAGGGTCCAAAGTAAACATACATATTATCAAGAATTTTACCTCAATGTCTTTTTAGACCACTCTTTTAAAAAAAACGCCACACTTAATTTTTTTTTAACCGTGAAAATAAACAAATGCAATGTCAACGTTCCGGAGCGAGCTCTAAACGTTAGGCATCAGTATTACAATCCTGTTAATATTAGAAATATCAAATTAGTCAGTTAGTTTGGATGTTAATAAGTTACATACACGTATCATTCAGGTGCAAAAAGGACTAAATCGCCGTTTGAAATACATTAGTGTAGTCTTCCTACAGTAATTGATTTGAATTAACTTTCTCAATCTCGAAGATCAATTTCAGTTAACCTTTCCGCGAATGCTTAGTCTTTAAAATTTATCGCAGGATATTCACATTTTCACGTTCGTTGGTTGATGTGTCGCGACGCTACACTCTATACTGGGCTTGTGTTGTCATAAGTACTTATCTCAGTGTTATTCAACTTCGTTATTTATTTCGCACAATAAATTTAGTTTCATAGAAACGATGGCGTAATGAATTCGAATTATTAAGTCTCCCATTTTGTTTGTTCTGACTTCAAATCATCACGCGCAACTCTACTGTACATAATTATTTGTGATGTTTAATAGTGAAAATTTTAAAGAAGCTTGTGCATTCTAACGTGTGTTGTGCACTCTAACGTTTACCCTAATATTCTTTAAGGCATGTATAAACTGAAACACGCGCTTAGCCAGATTGATATTAGCCTTCAAATTTTTCAGTAAAGAAGAAGATCTATTATCAACCGAAAAAAGGCTTGTAACTTAAATATTTTCGGATTTTCACAGAAAAAAATAATTCGTCTTGAAATTCGAGATGCAATACGATCTTAAAACTTGATCAAATGTTTAAAAATCCCAAAGATATTTCGTAAAAAATACTTGCGCAATTTCACCTCAAAAAGCGGGTTCCACGCAACGAAACGGAAGAGATTATTCGAAACGAATTAAACATCAAATATAAACAAATAATTGTTTTGCTTTTATCCTAAAATTTGTATATTTAATTTGCTTTGAATCTCATTAATATGAGTTTCCTCATCTCAGACCAATTGAAAAAACACGAATGAACCTAATCGACTAAAAAAATGTGAGGACCAAATAAACGTGTTTCCGAACCAACACGGGTCGACCAAGTTGGGAAACAAACGTGGTCCGCCTTTTCTTTGTAAATAAATATTTGTAAAAACGTTGCCTGACGCCAAAAATGTGAAAGATGTGGTTGATGGAAAATACACAAATGTTCATATTATCATTCAGCCGTGCATTTAATTCATGCAGTAATCAATAAATTTCTCATTCGCTTACTTATTCCAACATCGAGCTGTTTATGCAATCATTACTTAAGTATGTGCAACATATGTAAGTTCTAGCAAAAAGCTGCAGTTTGCTTTCCGATGTGAAAATTTATGAAATTAGGTACAGGTTTAATAATGGAACCACAAAAAGGCATAATGATGACATTGATGATGATGTTGATATTTACGGCAGTAATTGACGGCAATAACAGACGTCCATTCGGCACAGTAATTATTTACTCAGATCATAGGCTAGACTCTAGGGAAAGAGAAAGACTACTATCTACAGCAGCATTTTCGACACCACAGCAAGTGCAGAATCAATAAATACAGAATTAATCCGCCTCGCTATAACAAGGTGTAATCAAATAAAGCTATAGAGTGTTAATAACGTCGAGATCGCGCCGCGACACGAAACTGGTATAGTAATGTAATTAACGCCCAGACGCCGCTGGTGGATAATTAGAGTACCCTGGAGACTGCAAAGAACGTGAATATGTTTTACATTGGCTTGGGATGGCATTTATTAGGACGTAGTGAAGATATTTTTTTTATAAAACAAGTGTATAATTACGATTACCATGCTTTTGGTCGCATGGAACGGACAGTACATTTCATATTACTTTACAACCAACCTAGACAACAAAAAATATACCGATTTAAGAAATAAATGTATGCAATTTTCCTAATTATCGTTGAGAAATACAGTCTATGGTATTACTACCTTACTATGGTCCACAATATACATATTTTATTGGAATGTATGTCTTGTAAGATATTGTTAGACTTAATTAGCCTTAGTAGCCTAGAGACATCATCATTTAGATGATCGTCGTCACTAACGTCATCAACTTTATTGTCATTTCATTTTAGGAAGCGGGTCTTTATGCAGAGTGGGTAGGATTAAATCCATAATCAGGTAGTAAAGTGCGAGTTGGTAGATTTTAAGAACGTTATGAATTTCTAAAGTGAACTAGTTTTCTATATTTTTTTTTTCTATCCTGGAACAGGATGAGGAAATAAGTTTAAACCCATAAAACATATAATATGTTTTTGAAGAAAGAAAAACACCCTAAAATTTACACCCGGAACCTATTGAATTGCAGGCAAAACCTAAACTAGACATAGCTATGCTTGTGCTCGCGAAGAGTATTGTGCGCCATAAATAGAATGAAATATCGATTGATTACTTTTGGAACACAACGTCCCTTTTCATTATGAAACTTTTAGACAAAAAGGTATAAAAACCAATAAAAACCAACTCGTGATAATCAAAGTGCACAGTATAATTACCTTAATTACAGCCAATTTTGTATAAATAACACACCGACAAGAGATTTACTGTACAGTAATTTAATTATCCCAAAAGTATCCCCTGGCGGAGTGAATTACAACAAAAATACTGTGGAAAAACCAAGGATTTGTTCCATGGAAGCAATTCTTTTGTTGCGGTTTGATGAGTGTGGCACACGAACGGAAAGACAAAGAGCGTTCTGAGTTACCAAGGACAACATTGTAATTGTGATCAGTCTACGGTAGAAGTTAAGTTTTATTTGAAATTGATTGGAGATGGAAACCGCCCAATAGCTAAGAGGAAAGTTCGGCACAAAAAACCTATAGAAGACGTGCCTTAATTCAACTGCAAAGGAATGATCGGACAGACGATATCGGAATTCAATTATAAGATCCGCCGAACTGCAATCAGCAATTTGGTTTTAATTGGTTGTTTGCGGAATTACCGAGATGCAGCACTGCGTTAGAGACGTACCTGATTGCTTATTCAGCTTCACAATCTGATCAACAAAGAACATCTAATTGACTAAGTATTCCTTATAATTGTAATAAATGCACAGGCGCGCTAGTTCCTATTACCGACTAACAATATACAGATAGTTCATTCATATTAAATAACAATCAACTTACAAGAAGTCTGGAATTAGCAGAGTTTAAAAGGTTTTTCTGGATCTGCTTTCTACTATCTTCGTGTAATTCATACCTACCTAATTTGCTAATAATTTGATACATTCAACAACACTGCCACTAAACGATTAAAGAGTTTCTTGTTCTGCTTAGATCATTCAATTTGCGCCTTAAGTAGTTCATTATTTTTGTAACTACTAATGGCAAAATATGTACAACTAAATCTATCGAATTGTCGACGTATGGAAAAGAAGCAGGAAAAATGTTGTAACGTACATAAAATTCATTCATTCGGACAAGGCAATAATAGTTACTCAAATCCTAATAGTAAACATGAACATAACTGGTCAAACGTAAGGTGTACTAACTACACTGTTCTGATTACCACTTTGGATAGATATACAGACGTGATGGCTTCTGTTCCTAACAGTGGTATAATACCCATTTTTTTTAAATCATTATCTAGGTGTATGTGAACACTGATGAACAAGAATGACTTTCAGTAAGAACGCTTACATCAATCCCCATTTCCGAACCACTCGTGCATATAATTCACGCTCAACTCTCACCTTACCTGGCGGGAATAATGAGGGGTGGTTTATTGAAAGTGATTCCGATCCTAATGGGGTGTGCGGGAAGATCGGCTATCCTGCTGGGGTCGTCGATTTCGCGGAATGCGCGTTTATGTTAATAAGCAGACATATTTAGGGGGCTGAGTGTATTTTCCTAAGGTTTACGTGTCTTCCAAATAGTTAATCCCGGGTTGGGTGGTACTATTGGATTTTTCTAATTAGAATTTGTAGTAGTGACTCGGAGTCTGGATATGTGTCCGGTGTATGGCAATAGGCTCACCATCTATTCCATGGAACATTACATTACAATATGGAAATAATTGTGGTCTAATATAGCAAACTATTTAATAATTACGGACTTAAGTCCACAATTCGTCATATCGTTCTAAAAACGAGTTGCCACTCGGCCCTCGGCTCGAGTTGGCTCTGCCATTATGTGAAACTCGAAGAAAGTTTCGACCTTTCGATTTTATGAATCATCAGTTTTTCTGTCATCATGTTCTTTGTCACTACGTAGGTCAGAATGAGCAGGCACAAGCCCGATAATTTCAAAGATAGCCCTTTTGAACATAAATATTATAACCAAGAATAAATATCATGTCGAAATACTGAATGAAGGATTACGAAACTAAGTAATAATTTGTTTACCCATAAATTAATATCCTTCTATCAGCGCATTAGTCAACAAACGGATCAACAAAATACCGCTGATTGGCTTGACACAAAGCGATTTTGCGAATGGCAATTTCTCGATTTACCGACGATTACGATTCGAATCGATAATTGCTATTTTGTTAATCGATATTGAATTTTATGATTGAATAATGTTTGCTGTTTTCAGACAGTGTTAGAAATGTTAACGTTCGCGTGGAATAGCAACACCGCAGCGGGTATTTCTACTGCAAAACAGCAATACTAATTTTGTATGTGCGCTACTTTAATAAGTGTGCTAGGAATATACTATTTTTAGGATAATTGGTAACCTTAAGAAAACATTTTGATCTGTTTCTAAAAAAATAACAAATACCAAAAGAATAGCAAAGTTTCGATACAAAAAAATGAGATCAGCGGTTAGATGGGCGTTGTTTATTTGCGCATTAAATACAATACCAAGAACGACTCAATACAAAGACATTAAATATTTATCGTTACCATCAGCCTGTTAAATTACATCGGTGAACATAAGCCTCTCCTGACGGGTTTTTGCTCATAATCCCCATGTTGGGTATTCAATTGAGATCGCAGAGCACAGCCCTTCGCACCAGGTGGTAGGGCAATTATCGTGCTTAGGCAATCGTGCTTGCGATTGAATATTATATGTACTTTAGTTATATTAGTATAAAGTATTCTTCTACGAATTCAATTCAATTCTACGAATCCAATTCTTCTACGAATCGACAGATGATCATATTAAAAACTACTTAACTACATTTTATGCACTCCTATATTAAGCATTTTATAATTATGTACGTTAAATCATAAGATTTACATTTAAAGTCCCAGATTAGGGCACTAGTTTCCTATTCCTTCAGTAGGTACCTAAGCTCCTGTGACGTCACCAAACAGAGCAGCGCCATTCATCGCCGCCACGCGTCCCATTTGCCTATGTCACGGCTTGACAGATTAATCTACCGATCTCTCACGCTAAATATGGCGCCAGCCTATTTATGTTCTATGCTTAGGCGTGGATCTATCACCGCAAAGGAATAACCCAGGGGGTACCATTTACCACAGTCTATTGTATACAAAAAGTGATCAAACCACTTTGGAAGGTATTGTTTACGTTAATAACATTTTCTCAGGGTTAGGTTATAGCCTCATGGGTTAAGGCTATTCTTAACCCTCTCATACTGAGACTATGGAGTCTACGATAAAGGCTATGTAGCCTGCCATGCTGGCTAAGCGCGGGTTGGCAAACTTCACACGCCTTAGATAACATTTTGTTAAATGATATTTAAGGTGTGCTAGTTTCCTCATGATAACAAAATAGTAGACTCTGAATTTGTCAGATTACTAAATTTTAGTAGCTGTACTCAGCTCTATAATTGTCCGATAACTATTGCATGTTTAAGAACATTCGCAGATGACCAAGAGCGGTAGCGACCACTTGACTGCTGCACTTGAGCTGCCTGTTTGATGGTTTCTTCACATAAAATATTGTACACTCGTTATAAGTAAATACTCACTACTAACACGGTATGTGTAATTGCAGTAAAACAATTAATGTATCTTTTGTCAGTACGTCTTATACGCGGCATTACGTTTTACGCGAGCTGTATTTGTATGTTTATTTGTACAAGCGATCAATTTACTGGAATTGCTGCAAACTGCAAAACGTAGCCAATTTGTTCCCATCATATTATCCCTGATTTTATTAACGTACAGTTCATTATCACTTTTATAATGAAAGTATTTTTGTAACAGCAATCGGTATTACAATTGAAATTTTATAATAAATAACAGGTTACGCCTGTAGGTATAATTAGTTAAAACTACAATGGAGTATTATTAATTACATCATCACGTCACGTTCGTTACGGGGTACGAAACGAAGATCAAGAACAAAACATTTTTATTTTTTCCGAACTGACCTGCTTCTTTTATATTTATGACTAAAACTCTAACTTGTTATCATTAAGCTTTGTCCAGTAGG
Organism: Parelbella macleannani; assembly: GCA_018245755.1. Taxonomy (NCBI): domain Eukaryota; kingdom Metazoa; phylum Arthropoda; class Insecta; order Lepidoptera; family Hesperiidae; genus Parelbella; species Parelbella macleannani. The sequence continues at coordinate 3,715 of DWEE01000290.1, read as the reverse complement.
TGGACCGCTGGTTGGTTTCTTTTCCAAAACAAAAGTAACGAAACCATTATAATATCATATTAAAAGAAGAATAGTATAGAAGTAATTTGATATACGGCTCTCTGATTTCAAGCTTGTAAAATTCTGTACCATGGAAACTTAAAACTTGGCAAATATATTATAAATTTAATATAATTAATTTAATACTGTACTTATACATAATAATAATTTTACACCCAGAACTAGAATAAAAACTGATGATAACATCATAATTTGTCCTTAATGAAAAACGAATATACAACCTTCATCTAACTTTTTATTCATTTTCTAACAGTGGAATGATAAATGGGTCGATTATTATTATTATTATCATTAATAACCTTCGACTAAACCTTGAAAGTCATGGACCAACGAATGGTCCAAGTACAATTTAACTTTCATAAATCTTTTTAAATAGGTTTTGAATCATATTTAAAATTTTTCTTTAGAAAGCTTTCTTCTGTGCGATCTCCACAAATCTGCAACGATGTATTAAATGACTACGGAACCAAAGAGCCAGGTATTCTCGATACAAGTAACCGCACACGTGTCGACAGTGCAATTTTGTTAGCGCAGACCGCTTAAAGCCGGTGAGCTTTGAAACTCGGATGAAGAGATTTACATGTAAGAGAAGGTCTATACACACACTATAGTGAACGTGTGTGAGGGACAATTTTATTCAACAAAATATTAAATATGTACAAACATAAAGAAAAACGAGTCATACTTCTCTACCTTTAAAAGGTCATACGACACTTTTTCTCGGTGTTTCTGTTGGGTGGCAAGTGTGAGGTTATATTTGAGAGAGGATCATAATATGATTTGTCAAGGGCTGTCTTGCTACTTCTTGAAACCTGGCGCATAAGTGTTATTACCGAATCTCAGTGTTCTCGTAATTTCCAATATTTCTTTGTATGTCTTTGCTTAGCCCAATAATTAAACTGTAGAAAATACATTTTTACACAGAATATATTTTCTATTCAAAATGTGGAAGTTCTAAGCTGATATAAAATTACCTAAAAAAAAGTAACATCGTGCCTGAAATCCCCGAAGGAGTAGGCAGTGGAGTGTAGTAAACTCCCATATAATATTACAATTTCTTAATTACTCGAATTCAGACACTTAGTTTGAAAGAAAGCACTTTAAATAAAAGCGTAAATCCAAAAGGTTGCGGATTTAATAGAAACGTTTCTACTTATCTGAAAGCTTCTGTTGTTCTTCACTTCTCTTTTATCTTTTTTAAATTTATATTTTTAGGTGTCAAATTGCGATGTACTTACGCAGTTTTTCCAGCAAAAACAACTTAGCGTATTAATATATATTCACCTTAATGTTCTAGTAGACGAACAGGTCGTATGTTACGACTATAATTAATTAGTTTAAGCGCTTCACGCGCTTGATGTCAGGAAATTTCACCCCCGCATACCCTACGATCTATGTTATCGCATGTTACGATATTTATCGAATCGCAGCGTAAATTTTTAATCGCTAATCTTTTATTATTGAGAAATAATAGTGTACTCACTGGTACAAGTTGTGTCCAATTCTCTAACGCTATAAATACTCGTATAATAAATAAATTACAAGTTCTTGTTGTTATTGTGTGATATTTTATATAAATCATATACCAATTATAGTCTTAACCGTCTCCCTCTAAGAACATACCCCACTAGAACGCTAGTGTTGACGATGATCCAAAATGAAACAAGTCATGTAACTTTCGTGCAAAATTCAAATATCTCGATCCAATTTTAGTTTGAACAAGTTGAACAAGAAACTGGAGGTAGAAAAGTCGAGTTTTCTCACCGTTATAGCTATCGACACGAGAATAACATTCGACCGAAGCATATCTTCGCCATCGCTGCATTGGCACTTCGGACGAATTCATTGACAGGTGAGGACTTATACGATACGCCAGAGAATAAGCGCCTCAACAGAAAAGGAAAAAAAATTGCAACTGTACAAAAAATTATGTAAAAGTTTTATTATTATTAATATATAGAGAGAACTGGCGCTTATTGGGGGATGCCTATGTCCAGCAGTGGACTGAGATAGGCTGATGATGATGATGAAATTTTACATAGAGAAGGAGTACAGAAAGCTCAACTTTGATGTAAGCTTTTTGCACCGTTAATTCATTAAAATAGCATTAAATTTTTCACTTTGTTGAGAGATAAGAAGCAGATTTGCTTTCAGGGTACACTTGTCGAAATACTTTTATGTAAAGGAAATGTTTATAAGAAAAAATACATTACGAAATTTTCTTCGAGAAAAAAAAACATTTTATAAACAGATTTTATTCAAAATATACCGCTATAACTGAATAATCTTCTAAGCTTTTTTGAAACCGCTGATCCTCTGGCCACATTTATTTTCTATGTTTACATCGAATTTCTGGATTTCATTCCGTGAACTACCATCCGCGCCCGGATTGCTTCGTGTATGAACGACTTAGTTTACTGCGATACGTATGTGCTATGGCGTGCTTGGTTTTATATTGTTATCGGTCTTGTATCGCCGAGAATATCCTGCCTGACGATAATAAACTATATTTAAGATTGACGACTCAAATTTTAATTGCGCTGTGGCATATATTAAAGATTGACGACAGGTTTGAACTGTAATGTGACAATTATTTAAGACACGTCCAAGAACGTTTGAAATATGTTTATATACAGTTAGAATAATATTAAAATAAAATTATATCTTTTACATATTTATATTTCAGTGTAAAGACTACTAATTTAAATATGACTAATGTATCATTTATTTAAAACAAAAACCACGCTCTAGTTCTGCCGAAGCAACATGTTTTATGTGAATGAATGTCAAACGATTACTTAACTAGTTCAGGTCATTTACTATAATACAATGAATGTATGAAGTAGTTCCAAAACAATGCAATATCGCTGTATTATCGTAACAAATTCGGTCCTCGCTATATCTCGATGTACGAAACCACGTCTCCCGGCGACCAATAACTCCGTGATTGGATTACGCGAGAAAATATATTTTTTTTTCATCCCCAACAACACACCCTTTGGCTATAACAGATGCTGCAGATATTATTAACGTTCTCAGCACGAGGGAATTTTTATCAAAATTATATAAGTATAATGTAACATAGCATCACGCCTCTAATTCCCGAAAGGGTAGGCAGAGGAGTGTAGTACAATTCGACGGTTCCCCATTTACGTTTACGTCCCATCATGGAATAATTAGATGGTGAGCATATTGCCATACAACGAGCATAAATCCAGACTCCGAAGCACTGCTTGAAATGTCTACTAGAAAATCTAAGTAAATCTAAAAATATAACTATTTGTTTAGCATTATATACAAATACATAAAGTTTTGCGGCAATTATTCTTATACACTGGTAAATGCTCCTTACACTAATATTGGCCTAATTTAACGGAACTTAATGTTTAAGATTAAAGGGATACTTGTAAAATTCTACTGTAGGTACTAAATGAAATGGAAAATATTTTAACTTTTAATATTTTAGCTTACAATCTTTACATTTTACTTCATTAGACATAAAAGAAAAAGTAATAAACATATGCAATTAATTAAATACACAAAAATAGCACGTGAAATTTATACCGACACTTATCGCTAACATAACATATAAAAATAAATAATAATCGACCCATTTATCATTCCAATCTTGGTATATCGGTTGCCTCACATACTG
>DWEE01000289.1:0-18820 GCA_018245755.1 Parelbella macleannani | reverse complement strand
GTTGCGGAAATAACTCTGCTGTTTCAATGATTTGTTTGCTTTTCGTAAACCTATTTTACTATTACTTTGTCAAATTTATTATCGGGCGATTGTGAATTCTTACATATCTATATAAATATATAATTTATTCATACATATATGTATATAATAAGCGTGTTGTATGATTAAATTATATACTGACAACTCAGGTATCTTTATTTGGTAGAAAGTGACCAGTTTCCGGGGCCCCTAATCCTTCTTCATGAGCTTCCGTTAATCGTAGTCAAATATTTTTTATTATTATACGTTTTTCGTTGGATTTCTCTCTCGGTTTTCATTGGTCATTTTAATATATTGTTTTATTACCATCAACCATTTAATAATCTTCTCACTCTTAAATCTTTTCGATACTTGTTATTCTAGTAGATACACATATAGATTATAGGTACATATTTTCTAATTATTCATAATTTGCATTAAAAAGTGTTTTATCGATTTCAAAACTTATAACTTAAATCGTAATTTCTAAAATATACTCAATCTATCGGTGAAAATTTTAGGTTTTATTGAAATTAGAAATGGATACTAAAAACAAATTGAGGAAAATATCACCGAAAAATTTGCACTATTAGTAAGATCTCTGAAATATAATAAAGACTCAACACTATCGATGAGGTCATCAGAGATTTAAGTATTAGTGATGAGATAAAAATGAATTTTTACGCATTAAATTAAGCTGATCATTGCGATGCGTAAGAGTATTCGTGTGCCAAATGGGTCGTAAACCAATAAATAATTGGACACTATTATGTAAATCAGCTAGATGCAGACACGTCACGCTTTCAGTGGCACTGGCACCTTACGTGTCTGTTCTAGGAATACGTTTGGCGCAAGTCATGAAGCACGAAGACATTTATAAATTAAACGCTCTAAGCGCTCGATGAATCCGTGGTAGGTGCGTATATAATTAATTAATTAATTCAAATAATAACTAAAACATACAAGCATCTATGTTAATTAATAATGATGATTATATAATTAACGTCACGAATAACGCTATTTTATTTTAATTGTATCTAACAACAAAGAAATATTTTTATTTACTGCTGATTTATCTGTTCCATTAGAATATATAACTGAAAACGACTACATGAATTCCATGTAATTTAGACAGAATTTCAATGAGTTTTAAAATTGCTATCGTAGACATAATAGCTTCATAAGACATCGTTTTAATTAAAATAAAATTATAAACAATATGTTTTGTAAGCAGTTATAAATAAATTTCGCTACCTCGTAAGACTTATGGCTGGCCTACCGTTGAGCCGACGTCGCTCCTTTATAATACGCAATATTAGGTAGGTAATGCTTATTATATCGCTTATTGCATATAACCTTGGTGTTAATATCGTTTTAATATCGTTTTTAATCGCACCTTTTCATGAAATGTTAGGTTATATCATCATGCCATGTTCCTTACGGGGCATGCAGAGAGCACCGATTGTCAAATATTTGTATCCTTGCAGATCGGCTCTACTTATTCTACGTTCATTATTCCTTTTATATGTATATGCACGCCGGTCTCAAAGACTTCTAAATTCCCATCAGTCAGTACTCGACCTGTCAGGTTGGTATTCTTCCCAAGACAGGGAATGACACAATAGTCTAAATAGAATAAAAATAGTAACGGGAGCACAATCTAATAGCCAATAGCCAACAAGCTTCTGAGAAGCGACCGTTTAAAGTGATTGCAAAACAACCGAGCGAAAAGGGATATGGTTGGTTTGTTAAAAGAAACAAGAATTTATACGAGGTGTGATTGATATACTCGCACATATTGGCAAGGCACTGTTATTTATTCCTCGTAAAGAAACTATATCTGATGAGGGAGTCAGAAGTCTCCGCAAGCGGCGTGGCTGTTCGAAAGAGAATGTTTGTATGATAAGAGGGGAATGTGGAGAATAGGGGATGAGAATATTGCTGTACACCTGGTAACGGCTGGTCATAATGATATCATTAAATAGAACAATCTGTTTATTAGTTACTATGAATCACTGTTCACTGCATTTGTATTATCGACTGCAGAGTTGCCATGGCAACGGCCTGTAGCCAGGCCGCGACAAACAGCCGTATTTGCTAAGTATACTCGCATCGCTGAATGCTATAATCGCAATAGACTGTTATAATCATTCAAAATAATTCTTTATTTAATGTGATTGCTCATTATTGCGTTCGCGGAATGTATCATTTAACTGTTTAATATCATTTTCAGATATTATATGTTTACGATTATTGGTAGCTATTAAAGCAACCGAGGCGGCGTAACCATAACGTAATTCTAAATAGTCTCAGCGGCGTATTAAATGTACCGTTTAGCTCAATACTAGAGCCAATCGATTTTGTTAGTGCGTTGAAGTAATAAAATGTACCAGTCACAATGAATTATGTATAATAAAATATTTTTATTATATGTACATACCTTATTCATTTCGCAACGATCGGACAAGTACTGCTCTTACGTTCTAGAAAAGGCGCTCGGCTTAATATGACAACTGAAATTGCCTGAAGATATGAGAGGATATTTGCCATTTGTAACAATCGTATTACCTAAGTCTATGCAAATTTCGATTTGATTTGCTGATTTATTGGGTTAATATTATTAATATCTCGGGACAGTTCATACACATAGCGAATCAATTACAAAAATTTTGTTTTTTATTTCAAATTGCTAAAATAAATTATAGACCAAAATCCATAATTCAATCAATACTTTTTTGCTGAGCGATATTATATATTAAATCACGAGATCAGACGGTGTCAATTCAAATGCTTAGCATGTTAATCAACGCGTCTAGTCTGGATGACTAAGTTAGAATGTCCCGTGTCCCAATGCACGCCGCTACAGCTATGTCAAACCTATTCAATGCACGAATACTCGTCTGTTCAACTTATTAACATCCTGATTATGTCGATTCGAAGCCATTCCTCGTCGTTCATTCAAATCTTGATTCTAATTTCTTTCATGTTATTCGTTGCTTGTGTTTCGAATAAAAACTAGACGCGTGAGTCAAATAGTTATTTCAGTAGTAGGTATGTACAAAGTCCTATAAATATTATCGAACAGGAAAAGATTTTAATAAACAAGTATTGGATCTGTAATCTGCAATTATTATTAGCTGAAATAACATTACTATATAGAGTAAAATAGTCTTCGTTAAAAATATCAAAAACTAGGACATTTTAAACAGCCATTTAACAAATATTTAAATCCGGCTTATTAATGTGTATCACATTTGGTATAGATGTTATTTCCGATGTTTACTGTATGTGATATTTTTTCGTACCTAATATTTACTCTGTGGATTGGCAGCCACTTTTGGCGCGAATGGCAGTAGCGCGACACGAAAACATTGTAATGTCACCGATGAATTTTAAAACGGATTTGAGTTAGAATAATACAGCTGCAAAAACAAATATTATAGCAGTTCCAATTTTTTAAAGTTATATATGAAGTCTGTAATTCCACGTTTTTACCAGTTACGTTCACGTCCACCAATAGAATACGGGGTGAGCCTATTGCCACCCAAGGAATAATCCCTTTAATTTTCTATAATAAACTACAATCGTTAATTATATAACTAGACAATGGATTTGTTTCATGTCTTTTTTTTTCTTAAAGATATTTCTGAGCAAAAAAAGTACAACATAAACGTCCTAAAACGAAATATAAATCATACATTGAAAAGAATACTAAAAAAAGACGTGGCAACACTATAAGTGTTCGGATTATTTCTGGAAACGATGAAATACTCGTCGAGATGTAAGAACAGAAAATCTACATCAACACAGTAATAGCACTTCTTTAAATCAATATGCAACTGAAATCTGTTGCGTCATGATCACCAACCCAGATTTTCGTGATCCAATTCTTAGGAATCAGATCGCTATTGATTTGTTTAAAAATGAAAAAAATGAATCAGAATGGGCATTCCCATTTTAAATCGCTGAGACGTTTCGGTTATTCTTGTACTAGAATTTACTTATGTTAAACCATCAAAGTTAGTGATAAGTCTCTCCGAACGCAGCATGTAGTACTACAGCGACGTGCGTATGATTGTTTTCTACCTATGTTTATTAAATAGACACGGATTGATTCTAAATTTAAATCATACGGCAAGATATTGTTACCACGGTGTATGCGTCATTGCTTGACCGTGGTTACCAGTTATAGACTTGAGTATGACAGTAAATAGATTCAGTACCCTTTTACCACTGTTTTTGCATGTATGTGTGTGTGGCTGCACAAAAAGCACACATAAAAAAGGCTTAATAAACAAATAAAGATCTGATCGCTTGGTAAAGACATGTAGAAACAACGGCATATGGAAGAATAACAAAAAAGATATTGAAAGCGAATATTAATGGATGCCAGTACCGAGGGAGGCCAAGAGTCCGCTATCTCAACCAGGCAGACTAGTTACTGGTTTATGGCGGAGTTAAGCCTTCGAAACCGGCGTGCGAGTAGTAAAAGAAAGATGAAGGCATAAAAAGCACCTTAGGTCTGTAAGATATATATATATATATATATTTGGCACTTGATGCTCTCTACCTACCCCGTACCGGACCTTGCTCAATGATATAAAAATAACTTTAATTGTAAAGTACAACCAGAAGGTAGTTACGATACAATAATAAATTCCAATACGATAATAGTCAATCATCGTCATCAATAAATAATCATTTGTTGTCTCCGCCGAATTATTGGAGGCACTTGACCTAATATACGAAAATAATCACCAATTAATTTTATAGACCACCGACTGCTGCCTGCCAACTACCAAGAACCGAACTGAATTACTAACACTGAAACAAACATGGCGGTGTGAAAGGGAAAATACAAACCATTAGCAACAGAGCGAGATGACTGCTAATGAGAAATATATTTTTATGGTGTTTTGATTCGACTGTAACGAGTTTGATGTGTTTTTAAGGTGTTCGGAGTTTGAAATTAGTGTGAACGACCGGCTTTATTGTTTCGTTCTAGCTTTCGTTTCTTCAAAAATCTTTAGAATTCTGACTATTTGGAGTATGCTGTTTAGGATTTATGAATTTATTGTTTTGCATTGTCTGCTTTAAAAAGCAGAGGATATTTCATAAACAATTCTAGCCCTTGTTTCGTTATCCATATTTTCATAAAGGATTATGCTATGACTATGCTTTATTCCGATTATCTTTAGTAGTTTGGGCTCTACTTGTCTAGATCTATCGGTTAGTCAGTACACAATATATTAAATACATATCTAGACACACGTATGTATAAAGAAATATAGATTTTTTTATTTTTTTACAGAATAAAGACGATATTCTCCGTAGGCCTAGGCAGAGAAGTATCGCACAGTCAACTATCCACTTGCTAAATTCTGCATCCTACCATGGATTGCACGGAATCGTTTTGACAAACTATGAAACAAAATATTGCAATTTTCTGCCGCGTTTGTGATGCACTTAATTTGCTTTATAAAAGCCTTATTGTATATACAACCTGTATGTAGATAGTTGAAGACAATACAGACCGTAAGTTTGTACAGCTGGTGCTTGTGGCTCCAATGTCGATGACTGCGCGGAACTAGGTTATGTATCTCCGTGGCACATCTATGCAAGCAAGTCACCTGATCGACCTTATGTTAAGTTTAAGGCGATGGACACACGGAGATCGTGTTTCGAGCGTTTAAAGTTTTTAGCCGCAACTAATGTAATCTGAAACGCCCAAATATTATTACCAATATTTAGGCTTAGACTCTCCTATCTGAGCCTCAATTTTGATAAGTACCGATGACGTACAATACAATCTATGTGCGTTGTGTGAAATGGCAAAAGTCTTAACAATGGCGTAGTAACACCTCACAAAAAAATCTAAGCACGTTCAAGTTTTTTTGTCATTGTCTCTAAGATAGGGAAAATGTTTCATTTGATCCTTGGATATTGCGTTAGACTATGGCCTTAAGCGTTCGCATTGCGAGAAGAGCCTCGTGCTAGACAGTAGAATGACAAAACTTTGATAGAGATCAACTTTGATCCATTTACTATTAGATGGTAATTAATTCATAAAATGAAAAACCTATATAGACATCTTTATGTTGTTAGTTTGCTGAATGGATACTATGGACACATTCCCTTTATTCGTGCGTATTTACAAGCTGCAGCCATCGTTGAGAACTCATTGTCAACTGACTTCTTTTAAACAGCGTCGTGTTTCAACTGCCTTATTGACTTGCATCTTTATAAGTTCGCTTTTTCTATAGAATACATTTATTTATAGGTGCATACACATAGGCACATACATTTGTATATGTTCGTAAGCATGTACATGCATATATCTACACTGCCTTGTAATATTAATGAAATGTAGTAAAATATGATAAATTTCGAGTGCATCGTGTCCAAATTCTATGGATGCATTCTGTCAGCGATCCCGACATTAATGGTCATGAGCGCATCGCGTTAGTTATTCAAGTGCATAATAGTGTGGTTTAACATTAATATATTCAGTAAGCGTATGATGTAAACACGGCTTTATTACCATGGTAATGGGGAAACCGCAGATTTGATGAGATGCATTATCATACCCGTACGTATCTTGAGTGCGGGTTTTATGTAACACTCGCTGTGTCCGAGACTTCGCGTGGGTTTTTGCAGTTTACGGGTTTTCTTTTTTTTGAACTGAACCCTAAAACTATTCGAAAATAAAAATAGCCTCCTTTTTCTGAAATTAAATGTAGGTACTCCTCATAAAATCAGCTATCTCTCAGTGGTAATTCAGTCGAAACCACACATTAAAGACTATTATTTTAGTATTATAAGCACTCCTGTATCTCCTTAAGGGGTAGGCGGGTATCATCACTACACTCAGTGATTCTATACTGAGTCGCAGAATAAGTATATAAATGTTATATTGACCGGTTTTCCGTCTAAAGAAAAATTAGAAATGGAAACATTGCGAAAGAAAATTTACGTGAAATATTGCGAAAGGTTTATACAGTTTGTACAACTTCATCACTTTATTTGAATGTGCTTACACGGATACTCTTTTATTTTTTTTCCTATACCCAAACTTATTCATCTCATCTCATTTACACCAAGCACACATGAGACAATTTGTGTTTGTATCGCACAAAAATTTGGTGTATATCGAACCCGTGACCCTGAGCTTGATAGTCACGTTCAAAAGACGTTCACGTTGGTACAAAAAAAAACAAAATACAGAAAACGAAATATCTTAAACAGTCTCATACCCACAGCAAATATTTAGTTTGTATTCTTTGCAGTCCTGTCACACGAGCTCATGAGTGAGTAAGCTGGCGTTCCCGCTATCGTTACAGCTTTCTACGGGTCTTTATGATACATTGTTATTATTGCTCCCTGTCTACCCCGTACGGGACCTAGCGCAACGATATAACGATAAAAATAACAATAAAAATTTTATTCTTTTTATTATTATTGCGCATCATCCCCTTGCGGGGTAGGCTGAGAGCAGCAAATACCGAATATCTCTATCCTAACAGACCTGACGTGTTTCTTGAATATTCATCTCATTCATTTGTATGACATCATTTTGGAAATCCAATTACAATTACGTGTCACATAAATGTACATACACGTATGAGTAACGCTGATGATATCAGGACTTGTTTGTTTAATTGTGCACAATTAAGCTTCATTGACATATTTATATGTATACATACATGTATAATATGAATGAGTTACGATGTATGAATAGACCGATAGGTGTACTCGTAGACGAAGCACGTTAGGTCTGTAAGGATATGTAGGGTGTTAGACACCTTGCCTACCATGTGAGGGATGTGGCGTGTGGCGCGTGCGTGGCATGATGTACAATACATACATATACATAATATATTAGTTACACATAATATATTAGTGCATTCTCCATATATTAGTACACGTACAAAAAACCAGTGATAAATAAATACTTTAAGAGTGATACAGCACTTTTATATAAATTAACAGAAACAAAAGTTATGGTGAGAATTAAGGGAATTAAATAAAATAAGTGTAATTTATCTGTTCATTGTATTCAGGGACAATCGGCGCTTTCAGTTATACTTTATCGGGATATTGTTTCACAAAATGTTTTTTTTTTAATCAAATACATCTTCAACACATGAATTAACAAACGTGTACGTGTCCGGAAAAAGGCTCACCCCTATTCCATGCGACGTATTGCATAAGTGACACGTGAGAATGTTACACTCCTCTGCGTATCCTCTTGGATTAATACAAGTGCGATATTATTGTATGTTTGTACGTTGTACGTTCAATGTAAAAATTACTAGATTATAAATGCCTTCACTTCACGCGTTATAATAGCTGTGTAGAAATTGTTTTGTACTTGGAATCCTTTGATAGCACCGATTATGGAGCCTTATACAATAGCCGAGACTGATTGGAGATTGCAGCTTTTAAACTATAATTTAATTGAACATTTCAAAGATCCAAGTATATTTTGTTTTTATTTTATTATTCTTGCAGTCACAGAATGAAAATGAATGTTTCGAATAATTTTCTTGCGAAATTGTATTAAAAGATCATTTTGTGTAAAATCGTTACCGCAGATACTTTAGAAGTGTTCCTAATTCTGAAGGAGTGACATACGTCACAACAAAGCTAAAAACTCCGTTTCTTAGTGATTATTTGTAACATGTTTTTAGCACGCAAGCACGCAAGCTCGCACGCACTCACATTCACATTGTGTGTTCATTATGTTGATAAAGACACACACATGTCTTTATCAACATAATGATGTAAGTAAAACGTAGCACTGATTGTCTGTTGTTTCTAGTCGAACTAATTAGTGAGCATCACTTGTCGTTTGAGTTTATTCTGTGTATTATTATTAGCTACGCCACATCTCAAATAAGCAGTGATATAAAAATACTATTTTAATTAACAGTCTACATCAGCGCGTCTTAATAAGAAAAATGAACAAAATTTAAGTTGGGGGAATGCAGACAAATGTCGTTAAATATTTTTATATAAATTTTACGAACGTAACGCCGTGTAGAGTAAACAGCAGGACCATGTCTAATAACCTTGGCCGATAAACGCGAAATGGTGCAACACTGTTGCTCTATTTAGAAACAATTGTCGTATGGTGAGTGAGAAATGTGTGTACAGTCTGCATGATTCACGCGCTATATTCACACAACGAAACACAAATGATATTTCGACATAAAATATTTATTACACTTTTTAACCATGGCCATCATTACAGTTTTTTTTATAGTTTCACTTGGTCTTCCCACAGAATGAGAAGTTATCATTAGTCTTTAATATTACCTACATAAAGGACGTTTAAAAAAAATTGGGTCTGATTGGGTTTTCAACATCTTATCTACCTATTACAAGTTGATTCATTACTGTACAGAAAAAATGTTTTAATATCAAATTAAATTTTTAAAAGAAGTCAAGGGTAACTTTAATAGACGAGCATATCGTCACTTTGATGAAAATAGAAAAGTCGAAAATAATGTTATCAGAAATCTAGCCGGTTTGGTACTCTTACTCACTTGCTCACACTTATAGATATCAGACGTTATTATATTCATGTACATGTTCATTTTAAAACTGATATTGATTTACTGAACCATAGAAATAAAACACTTCTACTGACGTAAGCAGCGTCGAAGCTAGGAAGTGAAATCTAAAAACTGTCAGTAATAAAGTAAGACAGAGTTATTTTACAACAATCAATTGCAATAACTGTTCGACGTAAAATCTGGAATCGATTAAAACATTTACCGAGACGCAATGCATAGGATTTGAGATCGATAAAAAAACGTAGATGCAACAACATTGAATTGGCGTATGAAAAACGGCGATGTGTGAGCGAAAGATCTAGAAATAAATTTGCCGGGAAGTAACAAGGCGCGTTACGTTCCTTATCGCCCCGATATCCCAGAACAATTTGAACGCTATAGTTTATTCTATTTATTGCAATTACCGACCACGGCCGCCGGCGCGTGAGTAATATGCGCAGAAATAGGAACCACTTGTCTGGGAGCGCGGCGAGCTTTTTTAATGAACTGACGATATCGTACATGCATATTGTCACGACTATTTCCCATAATTGTGGGCATGGTTTCAACATTGTCATCTCCTACAATCGTGACAGGTTCCTTTTGTCTTTTCTACATTCATTAAAGTCGTTCGACTGTTAAACGAGTTTTGACTTGTTTTTTTTTTGGCTCGTCTTCGATGTGATCGAAATACAATAAATGAGATCCGAATTACAAAATTATAACCACAACTAAATAGAGATGTAATGTTATAAAAGTTTGCTGGTATACATATGCAACACCTCTGCATTGAATTTTGCCGCCAAGCAGCACTTGAAATGAAATATTTTAACTAGAATGTTGCAGGATTTTTGGAATTGACTATATGTGACTTAGGGCCGCAAGTACTATTTTATTTTAGGTGGTCTGCTAATTAGTTTCCGAGTTTACTATGAAAGGGAGAGTCAACCCTAGCTTGAATAGTTTCCTTCATCGTTAATATGAGTAGTATTTAATTTTAAAAAATGCATACAATTTAGTAAGGTTACCGAAGGCCGGGATTTAAACGTAATTCCTATAGAGTACGAGTTTAAAGTCAAAACAGGCTAAGAAGAGAATTTTTTGCATTTTATTTTTAAAAAACCATCTGCAATTACACGTAAAGAGTGAATTTCCATTCGTTATTCAAACGCACACGTGGCTTTGCACAGGAAAATTCAATGTTGCAATTTAGTATACAAATTGCATACATTATTCAAAGCGCGCGGAGAATTTTATAACAACATCTGTTCTTCGCAAAATCTTTAGAATTAATTCATGGTTTACTGTTCAATTCGAAATTACCGTTTTATTTTGATTTTTAACCGTTTTATTACAAACATTTTACCGTTTATATTACAATTCTGGCACATTTAAATGTTTTAATTATGACGGATTTTGTTACAAGATACAACCAATTTATGGATATCGAGATATAGAAGATAGATATAGAAGTCATAGAAAACAACCAGAACTCTGCAGATTATTATTATCATGATATCGTCACGCTATGTCCCTTACGGGGTAGACAGAGAGAACCGAGTTCCAAATATCCCTATACTCACACATCTGACGTGCTTCTTCTACGTTAATTACCCTCTTTATACACGCACACCTGTTCCGAACACTTCTGACTCTCCCATCAGCCAGTATTTGAAATAAGACATTATGGTATGGAATCAAATAACGGGGACTCAGGTAACTTAAGATAATATCACTGTTACTTTTCAAATAAATTTCTTCCATATCACCGGTAGAATTAAGTCCATGACAAGTGACAGTGGGCTGAGTCATGATGCGAATATGAAAGTAATATAAATCGAAATGGTGAACGCAGACCGACAGCAGCACTCGTCTTCCTATGTTAGGTGTAGCGAGCAGGAAGTCTGATCCTTGGTCAAATTAGTCGCGACACAAATCCGCAATAAACATGTTTCACCGAATGAGTGCGGTGTCCGACGTCTTTCATTTCGATGACTAAGACAGTTACTCGTATAAGTAAATTATCCGTATGTATTATTGTAAATGTCTGCCTGTCTTTCTATGTCCAACTGTCTGTCTGTCCGTTTGTGTCGTTTTCATACTTAAGCCACTGAATCGATTATCGAATGTGATATTTTTATGGGACAATTTGAATTCTATAGAAGACATACTTTTAAGTAATACGTAATAGAAAGTCAATTAAAAATAGGGCAATATTTTTTTTTAATGAAACGATTAATTATTTTTATTATTATATCATCACGGCAAAATCTTTACGAATTGGGCAGAAAGCGTCGAGTGCATAGTACCTCTATCTATTTGATTTAAGGACGATGATTTGAAAGAGTCTGATATTGAAACAGTTCTATAAATTTTACTGTAGTTGAAAGCGTGTATATTTCCGTAGACGTAAGTGTCCGCGAAGACTAGTGAAGCCTAATCTGCATAGAACGACAACTTAATCTTACGTTTGAGCCGCAGCGCGACGGGCGCCGGCTTGTCACTGTTCGCAGTAATTCACTTTCTCTCACTTTGTCGCACACAACGTTATTATACCATTTCAAATTGTGTTCAACCATTTTTTATTTCACATTCGTAGTTATGAAAGCGTTTATAATTGATATGTGTATACACATATGGTCCGTTGGTCTAGTTAGTGATAGTGGTTTTGATCGCTTATCTGGGGTTGTCTTATACGTTCCGTACTCACCCGTGTAATATAATTAAGTGATGAGCAGGAGTGCTTTTTTGATTCGGTATAAAATAAGTTGTTAAAGCGTACATATGTACTCTGGCATATATTTTGCGTAGTTTGGGATTAAATGGCTGTGTGTGGAAATGTTCTAAGATATTTTATAATAAATAGTTTATTATCCTGCTAAAGAAGCGCTGATCTGTATCTATAACAAAGAAACGTCGAGAGCGGGCGATTCATATTTTTGTCCTATATATATTTGTCCATTAATTTTAACAATCGCTTCTTTAAACGGTATGTAAATAGGACTGGGTTGTTTTTGGCGGATAAAATTAGAATAAAATAAGTCAGATTCTATCAGTGAGATATAAAAGTTGGACGTGGATTATATTGCAAGCGTATAAATAGATAATTATAATGTGATAATACATGTAATATTTCCATTACTCTCCTAACAAATGATTAGATTAGTGGGGTCTACGCACGATCCGTACTCTTCGCTCGTAATATTATAAAACTTCAGTCGCTTCAGTCAACTTTCACTTACTCTTGTTGTACACAGTCTCTACCCACTTTTGTTGCAAACGTTTTGACTTGCAAAGGGCCCTCGCAGTTCTTGAAATGGAATGTGTGCAGCTATTCCAACAGAAAGGTTCTGTTGGCTTCAAAGAAATAAAGCGGCTGACGGACGCACGGGCGATCTTCTGTTTTTAACTCAAATTGGATTTACCTCTGTTTCAAGACTGTCGAGTGAATCATCGTCTTAAACAATGTTAAGTTTAGCCTACATGCGTTTCATATGCACTCGTACTTTATTTGTATGTGCTGCTTTGAGATGTATCAGATTTCTTTGCAACATCAATCGCGCTCGGTGCGTTCCGACCTCATTAATTTAAGAATATTACTTAATAATCTTTGCTATATTTGCTAATCAAGGTTCGATATATTTGCTGACTGACGACTCCATTGCTATTATAAATTGTAATTGACCATTTTGGTGGGCAAATGTCTATATTCTGTCATTTTCGGTACTAAATATTTTTTTGATATTCTACCTGTTTATGTAAGAATTCAGAATTCATATTATTCAACCCTTCGTTTATTTCCAATAAATGGCGCGGCAAATACATGAGCAATGAGCATTCATTTATATCATTATAAGTATTTCAAGGAGAATTAGATAAGTAATTGCTTGATGCAGAAAATATTCCCGTCAATGCTCTACAAACTTATGTGCGATGAGGCATTCTAATCTTTACGCAACGTTTCTACTAGATCAAAAACAAATCATGTTATAAACATTACACGTATAATAAAAAAAACTATTATTATTATTATTATTTATAATATGATATATTAATTGATATTTATAAATAATATGATATTAAAAGTTCAGATCCTTAACAAAAGCTTCTATAACTACCGCTATAGTAATTAAAGTAAAGTTTTGGTACAGATATGTTAGCATTAAGCTTCATAAAGTTTACACTTCGAGGTCAGGCATTAACGATTAGGTATAGATCCCAGCACGACTGAATGTAATGTTTCTAGCGTACTAGGCTAATTTGTTTCGATTTATTCATACACAGAACCGTATAACATACCGTTCACGTTTATCGGAGTGTTTAAGTTTATTCCATAATTCGTAAAAGCATTCCAAGGTCGGGTCAAGGTGAAGGTGAGCTTGATTGGATAACGTGTCTTCATTAAATTCAGCAATATCGTTCTGGTTGTTAAAATGTTATCATTAGCTTATGTTTATGTGATATAAATAAGTGGAGAGAATGTATAGATAAGAAAAATGGTACGAATAAAAAATAAGTATAAAAACTGTGTTTACAGTTAGTTACATATGTGACGGCATATCTTGTTATAACTGCGTTGAGTCAGATAGTGCAATTTGTGACGAAACACTGTGTGATTGCGAACTATTAGTAGAAATCATTTTGATAGATATCTTTTAAGAATCCATGTCAGAATTTTATCATCTTCAAGCGAGCCTACTAGTAAACTTGATCTCAAGCGCCAGGTGGATACATGGAGCAAGACCAACGTGGAGATTGTTCATACATAAAATTAGTGATTACATAACTCATACTTGGAAACGTCACGCGTTTGGCACGCCCGCGGTGGCCACATTATCCGAATATCGATAAAGTTTTACGAGGCTTCCTGTTGTTTGTGGGTCGGTAAACCAGATCACAGACGGGAATACGGCGTGGCTGAAGGGATCACAGTGGAATACGAATTATGTACTGAAATCGTCTCGGTGTTTCTTCTTAATATTTTTCGAATAAGTTGATTCCATATCAAATTCGGATAATTCGTTTCTTTCAGCGTTTAATCCTTAATGAATAACAGCCTTGTTCTGTTTAATGTAGTGCAATACATTTTACTGCGATTCATCAAAGTAAGTCACCACCATCAATCTTTTTCCGTTACGCTGTTGGACACATGTCTCTTTGAAGAATAAGAAGGGTTAAGACAATATTTTGGAGCGTTGGAAAGTGCATCTTAGCAGACATCAGACCCCTTAGAAAACCTTTTCGATTTCTTAAGATGTGTTTGATTTTTATTATGATATTTACTTTCATAAGTACAAGTTGGAATCATCTTAAAAACAGACATGATTATGCTAAATCAGATTTGCAAGCGGTAATTCGTACATCAGAATCAATCACTCAATCAGTCAGTCTCTAGAATTGAAGGGTGCACTCTGAACCATTAGACATGGCCGTATTATTAATACTTACATATAGCTATCATTTAATGTCACCGTCTAAACGACTTAACCTTTCAGCTGTACACCGCTCCTACTAATATCCGCTATTAATAACATTATTTTCTTTACGTCCGGTTTGTTTATTTTGGAAGCGCAACATAAAAATATCTGATCCCTTTATCAAAACACGTTCTGTTAGAGATTTGACGTGCAGATGAAGCGTGGGCCGAAATGTTGAGGCAAAGGTTATAAATTAAAACTAAATTAACTTTGTTTATAAAAGATTTTATTAACAAATTCAGGTCTGTTAGCTGTCGTCAGACACTTTTGTAAGTGTCTTCAGGCTCAGCATGTCTTGTACAAGGAGCGGTATGCCCTGTCACCGTCTAAATTCCCCAAAAAATATATCCTAGGCCCCTTCAAGATAAAAATGTATAGATCTTTTCACTGCGTGGTTAATCTTAGGAAGCACCAACGCTTCCTAACAGGCAGGATGGCTGTTAAGCGCTGGTTCAATAAATTGTGAATAATTGTTTTTATAATAACATCTTCAAGCTCTTACGATGTAGGTAGAGAGCACGGAATTCCAAAAGTATAAGAATTGATAATGATGGTAAGAAACGTTATATGAGATTTCGTATAGAAGGAAATGTACGATTCCAATTAAAGTCGTCATCATTTGATCTATTTCGCGGCTAGAACTCGTTCGCGAGAGAATATGGGCAACATTTCAATTACACACCACCCACGGTGATACAGTTCAGTGGAAGGCGATGATATCAGCCAGATCCTACTCCCACGTGCCGCTTTCATATCTCCGTCTGCATTAATGTATTCATATGGTCATAGAACGAGTTAAGTATTATAAGGAAGTTTTTGAAATCGTGCCATTGTTAGAGCATCGCTAGCATAATAGATACCATTTGTTTATTTATATTCAATGCTCTCTGTCTACCCATTAATGGAACTAGCGTGATGATGTAATAATTAAAATCTATATTATTATTATTGTTGTCGTTACTACTTTTGTTTTCTTCTTTGTAATTTCTATTTACCATCAGTGCACGACAATGTCTGAATGTTTTCCTATGTAGAGCATATGAAACTTTACTATTAATTCTGGATAATGGGAGAATATTACCAACAGATTGTGAGATATATCACTATTATATTGCGCTGCTGTGTTGAGGATGGTGAATGTGACAATGTTACCCGTTTGGGAAGTCGAAGGGAAAGGTAAGTGCTATTACCATTCATTCTGCGACCACCCACAGGTCGATACGGCTTAGTGCATCCTAATATAGCCTAGATTCTACTCCCACGCTGGAACTACATCTTGGCTCACGAACTAACCAATCCAATGAATGCTTGCACAATTTCTTTGAATACAGTTCCGATAATTTCATAATATTTTTAGGTGATTTTAAATTATATGCACACGTTTAAGCAGTCATAAATTGCTGTTTCAGATTTAGGGCTACAACTTAGAGGTCTTGGTTTAAATTCATTTAGGTAATTCTTTACGACAAAAAATGTACGTTTTAACATTAAATATCACTTGATTTAATGGTGAAGGAAAATAGAGGAAATCTGCACATCGTGCAGTTCTCCATAAGGCTCTCTAAAGAACGTAATGTTTGATAATAATCTGCACTTGGCCAGCGTGGCGAGCTGTCCTAAATTCTTCTCATGCCGAAAGAAGACACGTGCTTAGCAGTGGAATGATGATAAAACTGTTGATGATGATGACACATAATAAACTATGGTCTGTCGCCCTAAATGTTTTTTAAACAGATTAAAAATAAACAGACCACCGTAGTGGCGCGTGGGTAAGTATTCGGACATTCCGCATCGCTCGACTGTTTACATTATCTATTGCTATGTTACTCAGAGGTACGATCCACATGTTGCGACTGAGAAATTTATCTGCGGCACAGATTAAATACTACTCGTGTCCATATGTTCAACGTTGTTATAAGGTCATAAACCAATACTGACCTATAAATACGACTCAGTTAGCCGTTTTATATACAACTTTTCTTAATTATGGCTTTACGATTGAGTTCGTATGTGTCGACATATTATATTAGTTTTGATGCTAGCTTAAACATGGTTGAGTTTGAGTTTTTTATTCTTCTTTCGACAATGGATTGGTTTGTTAGCTTTTAGTTGTGTTTTAGTATGTCATGTGTGGTAGAAAACGTGTTAACATTTTTTCGTTGCGTTCCGTTTTAGAATGGTGTATTCCAATTTCAAATTATTCGAGTCTATTTTTAAACTAGTTGAGCTCTGACGTATTTAAAAAAATAGCAATGTGTGACGATATGTAGTTCTGGAATGTACCAAGTTCTGTAGATCAAAATTTCGCTATGCAAAAATTTTACTTTTGGATTAGAGCAATATTCTATCGGACAAGACAAAATTACCGATTGCCCGAAGCAATTTAGTACAAATATTTGTGTACTCAGCGCGAGTGTTTGTTCTGTCTGTGGGTATAACAATATCTATATAGGTATTATTTAGTAATATATACATATCGGGATAATGTAAACACATTTTGGTGAGTGTGCACAAGAGCTCTATTCAAAACAAGAGTAAATAGGCAAGCACTTTTTAGACGAGCATGCTACATCCTAGGTTACATCTCGCTTTCAATCAGGTGACAATGCAGATAATGGCGAGCCTTTTGCTAAAAAAACATAGTTATCCTGTTAGAATTTAAAGAGTATATCTGCTATCACGCTGACCAAGTGCCATAGAAACACCTCTCAAACCTTAAAGAAAACACGGTACTGTAAGTTGTTCAGATTTCCTTACGATGTCTTCCCAATATGTGGAACGTGAAACTTGTTAATATATACGGAAAACCATTTGGAACATTGTTCTCGCACAAAAACAAGATTTTGCGAACAAATTTAGCGTTTCCTGGTGGATCGGCTCAGCGGAGGCTTAATGATAAACAAGGGGTAGCGTTGTTTTGGTTTACACCAGGCCTTAATAGCCCGGTACACGGAAACACTATCTCGTGAATGGGAGTTTTATTCTAATTCCCAGATTATTAATTCTACTGAGATTTAATTAAATTGAATACGGTTAGATAAGGGTCTCGCCTCGCGAACAACATGCGATAATTAATTGCTAAAGTAGAGTCTGTTTTCTTAATAAAATTAATTTGAAATATTTTTATCAAGTCCTTCTCCGAGATGATGTACATACCTACATATATCATGAATAAATTTTGTTCAAATATCGAAGGCGAATTTTAAATGTGTATCTATTAATAAAAATGCAATCGTCTGTTAAATTTACATACCTAATTCGGAATAACTTGACTATTATTATTATTATTTCCGTTTTTTTCGGTCTAAAGGTCGTTTTTGCTGTGTTATGTTATTATTATCAAATCGTCACAACCGACTCCTTGTGACCTAAGTATGAAGTAACAGATTCTAATACATCGAGAAATAGTTCTAAAACAAACTGATACATCCAGTCACAGGACAAAAACCTGTTCTCATCACACAAATATTTTTGTACTTGACAAAAATCGAACCCACAACCTGCAAAACTGCAATCAAGTTCACTAACCACTAACTAACGGGCCAGATGACTCCTCTGTATCTTAAACGTAAACTATAATTAATAAAGTAAATATTACCCAATATTGATATGTGTGCACGAGCGTCAAAATTCGCAGTGCCAATATTTGTGTAGTTCCTTAGACGCGTGAAATAAGATGTATTTGCATTACATTGCGCGCTCGGCTCGCGGCGCTCTGCTTCTATTTCTTCAGAATTCATATGTAAATGACGATGACATACCTTATAC
>DWEE01000288.1:0-18820 GCA_018245755.1 Parelbella macleannani | reverse complement strand
ATATTTTCGAAAACAATTTTACACATCATTAACAAATAACAGTTGCGAATGTTACTATCTCGCTTCGGTAATCATTTCTGATCTACTGTAATCTATAGCACTGCACAAATCAAATATCGATAAATAATATTAAAGGCCAATAATACTGTATGGGAAAAGATCATAGATTTAGCACCGGGTAGAAATTCCCATTGTTACGGCGAAGCTTATTATAATACTTTGAGATTTATCGTTCTAATCTAAATATTTCGCTGCAAGTTATTTCAGTCATCTAAAAATTTGTGTAGAAATATGCGGATGAAAATGTAATGACTTACATTACTCACTGATACCGTTATTGTACTTTGATAATGAAATTCTCGTTACAGATTGTATTGGTACTGCCGACACACATATTAAGGTGTAATTTATCATAAACATGAATGCCATCTCAGAATTGTAATGGTCAAAATCCTTGTCTGCCAAGGTACAAGGTGCGTATTGGCAGAGTTTACGTTTAGAAACACTAACACTAAGATGTGCAGGGTGCCTCTTGATGGTTTCAGTCAGCGCCATGGTACGTCAAAGTAATTCTAAAAAAACTTACATAGATTTTATTAGCATATAAATAGCAAACCCCTGGCATGGGAGAGTAAAATTCTACATAAAGTTCCAAGTACCATCCTACATTAAGTTCTATGGGTTTCATTCACTAACAGAATGCTATTGATCACCGACTAGGTCTCGGTTGCAATTTTTGTGGGAACAGAGTTTTGACATAAAAACCATTGTCAGTATTATTTACCATAATTCCACACATGTAGCTATTACACATAATTATAACTAGTAAATGCATTTACCTTCCATACTCGTATAATCTAGTCGAGTCTGTAAAACATTACCGTTTATTGTTTCCGTTACACAAATTGATTTTAAGCCCTAACACGAGCACAGTGAGCCCGAAATCGAAATATTGCCACACTTTGATTGGACACAAATGGATCTAAAACGTTTAACTATCACGAAATTCGATTGGTACACGATGTTAACGATTGTTTCAAAATTGTCGGATTCAGTTCTCATGTAGCGTATTGTGCAAGTGCATTGTGAGGTAAAGTAAAATGCCTTTTAAATGGTTTATAGGCAAGCTTTAATCTGATCCTCTGTGAAACTGTCGCCCGAGGCGGCGTGTCCTTTACTAAATCACACGGCTTCGGTATTGCATCTAGGGCTGATAAGGATGAGCTCGACTCGTGAAGATAATTAGGTAAAATACTCGTTTGTTAGTGTCGCAAAATTTTTAATTAACCTCAATATTTTTTTAATTTCATTTCAAATCCTGAGACACGTATCGAATACTCTTAAATGTAATGTTGTCGCGATAATGTAACGCACATTATTTGAGAAAGAGAGTAGTAAACAACTTTTCGAAATATTTTGAACCTTATACGGCAACATTTAACAAATGTAATGTTTTGTGCACCAACTGCGTAACCGTTCTATAGCCTCTGAAGCGTTTCCACTCATTCAAACACCCGCTGAGAGCATTTCCAGGTGTGACTTTTTTCAATATTATATTTTTTATTCCAAATGGACTAAGCGATTCAGTACAAGCAAGTCATATTGGATTTCAAATATTCTTTTTAAAACATGTTGTAGACCATAAATTAATTATATATCAAAAATCATATAGCATTATTATGGAGCACCCTTTACTCGTTCCGTTCGATATGATTCTCTGCCTGAGTACAAAGAGCGCTAACGCCATCACCTGCCCTACTAACTTGACAAGTGCGGTTTTACAAATATAACACGTGTTAAAGACCATTCTGAAAAGGTTCTAAGATATGAAAGATTTTCTTAGTTTTTTATTCATCGTTATGTTGAGTGATATTTAATCATAAAATACAAAATGTGATAACGGCATAGGTACGTGATACCCTCCAGCCCCCAGGTTGGAGACGGACTACTCAGGTGATGTCATCCTTTTATGTCCAATTTTTTCAAACCAATAAAGAAGAAAAAATGTAGGAGAGTATCAATGTAAAAGCTTATATTTAATTCTAAAGCGAATATTTACTTAAGTAATAAACGAAAAATTAAGTTCACAGAGCAACCCTGTAACGATAAACACAGTCACTCTCTCCAGTTTCGCCGAAGGCGGCTTACTTGTACACATCCAACTTACGTGCGATCGCTTGATCTGAAAAATGGAACGTAGAAATAGATAGCTGTCCTTTTCAGTTACACTCACTCTTAATGTTCCACCCCTTTCCTAATGTACAATCGCATTCTGTTTTAGTTTAGCATCGGCGGCGTCGTCTCTTTTTCAATTTGTCTCTTTAAGCCGATATATCGCTGGCAAAGAAATATGCGCATAGTATTCCGCTTTCGCTAGTATTTTTAAATAACATATTCACTTTGGAAATGAAACTTTATCTTTGCTTTTCTTTTCCATATCTAAAGATAATTTAATATACGAGTATATAACGCACCTTTACGTTTTTTAAAAAACTTTTAAACGAACTTTATGTTAATATTATTTACACAAGTGCCTTGTATATTTTAACTACGAGTAGTAAATTGAAACGATAAATAACGTATACCTACATTATAGAATTTATAATCAACTTACGAATGGTAGCCGGTTGTCGATTTCGCTGAATAAATTACGTGAAACGAAACGCACTTCATCTGTAATATTTGCCGTCTTTTTCAACTGCAGTGTCAATTAAGTAGGTGCGAACGAGACGACACGTAAGCTAATATACACAGCTGGTGCCACTACACGAATTGTGTTCCGCGTAAAATGGAACAAATGCCAGTATCAGCCTTATTTATTGTTTGTGTAACTGTCATTTGTACGCCAATCGGTTTATACAATGTTATAAAAGATTTGGATAAGTTTTCAGTATGTTTTACACTTTTGACTTTTGGCAAACAATATGTTATCTTCTTAGCTATCTATTTATTGTTATTAAAATATTTAATGAAATAAGTGGAGGTTTAGTTTTGTAGCTGAAAGTTACAACAACACAAAACATGAGTAATAACTTTTATTTAATTTTAATAATAAATACATCTCCTTATGTCTAAAAAGTTTTTTCGAGATAATAAGAACATTATTGAAATTTCATGTTAATTTTTTTACGTTACTTCTCTTAAAGATATTTTGGTTTTGGTTTTATGATATAAAATGAAAAGTTATCTTGTATAAGCAACACAACAGATGAACGATCAAAGTAACATTTAACATTATCTCGCAACAATGTAAATGACAATCGTCTTTTCTACATTATTATAATTACTATTTCATCGGGTAGGCAGAGAACACTATGTGCCAAATATCTGTATACTTGCACACCTGATGATCGTTCAGTTTCGTAACCCTACAAAACAAAGAAAATCAAAATAATTGTTAACACGATTTGAATTATGTAATTTGTTAAACATAACACAATGTAAATCGGATTTGCCTCAACATTGACATGTATGAACAAATACTATGTCAAGTGGACGGCGTTCGGCAATGAACTGGTTTTATTAGTGAAGGTTTTCATAATAGTTAGTTTTTGGTAAAAAAAATTATGATGCTTCCGTTATTTTTTTAACCTACCTTTTTAACCCGTTGCTGTAGTCCTTCTATTCTACCGAGTGCTGAACGATTTCATTTTGGGATAATTAACGAAACACGACCGATGTACACAATTAACTATTAACTATAAACTAAGATCAAACACGCAATTATAGCTTATTAGTTGCTAAAGTTGGCAATCAATAAATAAATTTAATGCTTTATAACAATATGCCAAATATAACCCAATGTGTGATAGCGGACAATGGTTGCTCCTACGTATATTATTTAACAGAATTATATTCTCAGATTACAATTACAAATGTACACTACTTCTAACCGCACACAGAAAACACAGTGTTCAACACTAAACCAGCGAATTAAATCGTAGACGCTAAATAATTACTTCCTACCAATGATCTCTAACGAACTCCAATCTACATAGAACTTTCCACGTTACTTGCAGGGAAATTGTTAAATGTCAAGTCATTACTATATTCTATAATAATGTAAAATTACAATAGTTACGTGTAAAGATCTAACGATCGCGTGTGAAATCACCCACTCGTCTGCTTGCGAAACTCGACCCCTGACATCCGAGACAAGATGGCGGCCTGTCACACTAAATGCCTACTTTCCACCTTCTGCGAGCCCTACTCCTCCTGGTCGATGTTAGATCTATTGATGGATGAATATGTATGTATGGTGGTGGTGAGTTTTACTAAGTTACTCGCGAGGACTAAATTCCATGTGATCGTAACGCTGACTTCTCGATGTTACAGACATTCATACTCGTATGAATATTTTTAAACCATAAAATATCATTCACACTAGAAGGAAACATAATGAGAATAGTCTATCGTCCCGTTGAATAAAAATTCAATAATTGCTTAAGCTTTAGTATACTTGTTTTTTTACATTAAATGAGATAGAAAGGGACGAAACATTCGATAATTAAAACACCGCAATTGACTCCACATGAAATGTACACATTTACATTTGACTCTACCAACATTTAAATCTCATTAGCCTTAAAACTAAGCAAAATGCTACAGGGCATACATTTATACAGCATGTTTCAAATTGCACGGTATTAAACGCACTTTATTAAAATATAATGGTAGAACATTCGAGTATAATCAAATTATTATTTATTATATTTAAATGACCTTTACTAATTTATAAATTACCGTAGTGGTGTATCTCGGGAAGGTTTTGTACGAGCGCGGCGTGTTATTTCAGATCGTAAACGTTAAGTAGCGGAGCGAATCTCTGTACTTTCAACTTTGTTAGTCCTACGTTCTCAAGAATTACTGTTATGCTGGACAACTATGATTTCTACAATTATGTATACGGGTAATGGAATTAAAATGCACAAACAAGCTTATAAACGCATGACAACACGTTCATAACAGTAAGTCTTTATACTTAATAAAGACTTACTGTTGTTTTACTAGATATGCTTATCCATGTTTTATCAAATGTTAGTTTAAATCGTCGTGTTCAGCTCTCGCATTTGTGGAGTCGGAAGACTTTTTACATGTGTATTTCATGTATGTAATTTTAGAACCTATGTAAAGTGTTCTCTTTCGGTCGGTGTTTTGTATGTGAATTAAATGAAATTATTGATGTCAGAAAACCCTCTGGAGCACTGCGGACTATTAAACATAACTGCTTGAAATTTCCTCCAAATATCCTGCTGGGTGTGACGGTGAACTTTTCCAGATAAATACATTTAAAAATTAAATGAAAATGAATAATAAAATACAGTATTCATAGAACAACATATTTCAATTCTGATGCTGACTGTCATAGCGCAATTTTTTTCATTTTCCTTTGTTAGCTATCTCACATTATTTTCTTACAAAATCTGAAATAAAGCAAAATTAAGGTAAATTGATGGACACCGTCGACTATGTATATTTGGAATACCAGACGACTTGCCAATGTGTTATATCCAAAGCAAGCACTCATTGGATGGTTTTTACAGAACTCTATCTACTCATATATGTATCATAATAGTCACCAAATAAAATGACAATTCCTTTAAATTGTCTATATAATTTATAATCTATAAAGGAGTTCTTCGATTACACTCGTTACCTAACACATAGTTATATGTCGGTTTACTTTACACAAACGTCGTATTACAGATACGGTCACGAAATATTAATGTTACTACTAGTTGTAAACTTCAATTGAAACTGCAAGACACTCCGGAAGATTGCGAACGCAGTCTTGTATCGTGTCTTATAGTGAGAACTGGGTCTCACTTTCTACTCCGTTTAGGGGTGTCTCTCCATTTATCAGCTCTTTTTGATAAAATAATTATCGGTAAAAGAGTTACATTTTAACAGTGATAACTCTGACTCTGATAAGTGATGTATTTTCATTGTTAGCGAATAGCGAGACTAAGACATAATACATATTAAGTATCACATTAATTAAAAAATCACGCGTTCGAAGAAATTTATATGTTTTGTCTTTCCCTCGTTCTCTCATATTGTTAATACGTGTTATCGTTTGGGAACTGTAACTTAAGTATTTATTTCAATTACTATCAAGATATCCCTTCATTATTATTATTATTTGCGGTTTAATGATCCATGTATATATTCACAGGTCATTTTAGTGTCATATTTTTTGAACGGTTTAAGTTGAAACAGCCATAACAAATATGGAGAGACCCTTAACAGTGATCAACCCACTATGATAATATAAGTGATAACCATTCAAACCTCCCAGTTTATTATCTTTAATATCTTACCACTTACACTCAAGAGTCCTATAATTGGATATCTCGATGCTTTGTACTATAATATAAATGGAAATGAGTATCCCAGTCGCCACCTAATTGGGACTTTGTACAGTTTACACTTCATAATTTAACAATATATTAGTTTACTTAAAAAAGATGCGAATCAGGATTTGAGCCCAGGATTCCAAAGTAGGGAGCCGAGTTCAAAACTACTCGACTATTACTACTTAAATAACTTTAAAAATATGTTTCGTTTATATTACCACTTTCCATTTTGAGAGGAAATCTGTGTCCAATAGTGGAAAAATAAAAATGTTGAGGATGATAAGTTTACAGTTGCCTACGAACCTATAAAAAGCAAGTTAGTGTAGTGATTCATTAAATGTATAATTGAGATTGGGATTTTGCCTTTTGTACCCATCCGAAATAAACATTTCTGTGATGAGGGCATGGGTTAAACTCCGCTGTTTATTTGTAAAGTCAACCAAAGATAAAAATGTTGGAAAGTTTACAATTGCGTACGAAAATCTTTAACTCGTATCTATTGTTTAGCCTATTACACATATTTTCGAGTCAATTTTTATGACCATACGATAGGCCAGCGTTCGGCTGCAATCCTGCTTAATATCTAAATCACTGCGTCTCAATGTGAATCACATTCACCTAGAAAAAGCTTATTCATTCTTTCCTTGAAGGATCCTGAATTATATTTGTAGATGAGCATAAAGCGTCACGTTCAATTGTTGTTCAACAAAATATTTTATTACTAAACCTCAAAAAAGAAGGAAAGTCTATGAAAATTGAGATTTGGCACGCTATGGTCTCTGCTTACATGGTAAGAGTTCCGGCGTGACGATATGATAATAATAATAACGATAACCATTAAAATTTTATGAATATCTATGTATGAGTGGGTAAATTATATACTGACTTAACTCACAAAGAGTCGTCACCTAAAACGGTATGAATGTGTTCTAAAATTAAGAGATCTTGTACACTCACAGACGATTCAATACCACAATGTGACTGTTATCAATGATTCGTTCATTCATTCATTCCCAAAATACTATTCACAGAGCCGTTATAACACAGCATACGTTAGTCCAGCTGTATTCACGCCCCAAATATGGCGTTGAGACTAATAAACTACTAAAGGAAGGAAATGAGAGTTCACGGGCGGTGACCCAGCAAACGTCAGAGCACCGTGACGGATTCGGATAGGCCTGCAGCACGTTTCGACCATGAGAAAAATTTTATAACTTGGGATATCAAAATTATTCTAAAGCACCACAAAGAATGTTCTGTGTTTGGGACGTTACAAAATAATACATTATTCTTGTTGAAATATATAAAAAATTGTCACTTAAGACCAAAGTAATGCCACCACAATAATATTTTGGGTTGTTTGAAATATTAAAGCTGAATAGTAATCTGTTAAGGGCCAATGTTGGGAATTGGTATCACATCGAAGCTGGTGGAGTAAGCTCTACGTAAGCGAAGCTCTATACACGAACTAAGCACACATGAAACTCGACAAAAATGTACAACGACGATTGATTAATTATTCAACAATAAAACCCACCGCACAATGTGCCCTGTGCACCTAATTTTGATAATAAAATTACCAAAGGTCAGTTATCCCAATATCCAAAATATCCATAAGAAATATGTAAAAAACAACTTTATAGTAAATTGAATACATAATAATGATAAACTTTGTCATTTCAACCTTCAATTACTCCAAGAAACTACTCGACCGTTACACGAGCAACAGTTTTATCATTCGCTTCGCAGGATACCAGTATCATACTTTATCATACCTCCCAGTGTTTACTCTAATGACGCGGGAATAGAGGAAACGAATCATAAGAAACACCAGCGTAATGAGACCGATTAAATGCATCCGTGAAATACTAATGAATGACTGTTGCAAAAAATAACTTGAACTCTACCAAGTGAGAGTTTAAGTTGAAAATGCAATGGCAGCGTTTACATAGAGCAAAAACTACAATGTTGTTTTTCACTAATACATATATTATCTAGTTTCTTATGCTGTACGAGTTAATGTCGAATGCGGCTGCACTAGTAATGTATACGTACGTTTCATAAGAAGCTGAGACTGTATAGTATTACATAAAAGTATATAAATGATAAATATTTTTATTGAACTAGAGTACGCGATAAATTGAAGTGAAGAACGTGCAATATATACAACGATCGATCAAATTATATAAATTGAATATTACGGGCTCGATGCACACGCAACTGTAAATTGATATTTACTTATAATGTTACAAATTGTTGACTTCACACTGACAAGACTTGCGAAGGTGTATTGGCATAATACAACTCGCGTCTAAGATTCGCAAAATAGGACTAGATTGAATATACTAGATATTTTTTATATTTGTGTAGAAATGAAAAATAAAATAAAATAAAACATATTTACAAAGAAACGCCAGACTGACAAACATTGATTAAAGAAATTCAATATTTAGACATTACTAGGTGTTCAATTTTAGTTCAGCAGGACTGAAAATTCAGAGTCTAGTATTTGACTAATTGAATTTCTGTCGCTAGTAAGCGTAATAAAAGCTCACTAATATGAAATATACATAACGCCACCAAGTAATATGTAACTTGTAAAGGCAGAGATGGTATATTTAAGTACGTCAACTCTTCAAGAGAAAGTAATAATGTAATGTAGGTAACACAGTTGACGCATTGGTAATATTATTAGACAAATTGAACACACTTTTATAAAATATTTAAAGTGATGCTAAAATAGTATCTATGCTAATAACACGAATATAATTATTCCATAAGATTTATTACATTTTAGATGAAAGTGTAAATAAATTTGTAAATATAATTTATTGTACCTCATAAAAATGTACATGCATTAGATAGATACAGATATAATTATAATTAGTGTATTATTCATTTATTACAACAATTAATATATTATTCATTATGTTTAAAAATTGTGTAATGAAAAGTTTAATGTTTTAAAATGGACATTTCTTGGATGTTTGTTTATTTGATGTAAAATATGAATCAATAAATGAATGAATAAACGAACGAAGCAACGAAGGAATAAATAAAATCCATGCTATTATTATAAATGAGAGTGTGTTTGTGTGTCCTTTTTTCACGTCGAAACAAATTTCGATTTTTTTAGTATATTGAACGTAACATCACGCTTGTAATCCCCGAAAGGATAAGCTGAGAATTATAGTACACTCCCGTGTTTCACCATTTACGTTTACGTCCCACAATGGACTAGGTGGTGAGCCTATTGCCTTACACCGGGTGCAGACCCAGACTACGAGACACTTCTAGTCATTTCTACCAGAAAACCTAAATTAGAAAAATCCAATAATACCCGAAACGGAATTTGAATCCAGGACATCCCGATCGGCAGTCACGCTTGCAACCACTCGACCAAGGAAGCAGTCATTTAATTTAAGGTCCTGAAACTACGGATTACAGAAAAAAAATACAAGAAATATATAGCAAACAAGAACTAAGTGTCATAAATGTTATCCATACTCTAGGGCGAATATGCGCGTCACGCGACTTCTAACCCAATATAAGGATATGTTTGACGTAAGAATCATAATAACTATTGTTAAGTATGTCATGGAATATTAATAAATAATCCCATCTTACTTTTCATTAAGTTGTATACTACACACAAGTTTATCGAGCTACAAAACGAATAGTTAACAAAAGATATTTAAAAATTCATTAACGTTTATAAAAAAGACACCATTTAAAAGTGGCGTTAATCTTTACATTAATGTTTAATTCTAAAATAATAGAAATGAATAAAAGAACGGAAACACAGTAAAATCCTAAAAGCCGTAGATGCAAATGGTGATAAAATTCTAGTCTTGCAGGTGTTGTAGACAGCGCAGCGCGCATACAAATCGCGTGCAATACGACAACCATAGTGCTACATAGTACATACAAATATGATTCTGGAGATCTACATATGTCGTCAATATCAAATATTCAAATTAATGAAAATAAGCGTTGATAAATATACACTGTACAAAGCGCGTTGCCTGAATATTAACCCAATATTTTATTAAATAAAAAAATTGTATTGCCCTAATTTTTCAACCAATATAACATGATATTAACTACCCTAATTTTTAATAAAAAATAATTGCCATTAAAACGCCGTTTTCGTAATCTCATAATACTCTAAATGTGGTCAAAACAACACAACAATGAAATATTTTTATAACAGTGTCTCTACATAGAGAACGCCTGAAAAAATGTAATGTACCCGACAGCTGATATGAGTGTAATATATCATATATATCTCGGTATAGACCTCGGTATAGACAACCGTGGAGCTAGAATTGTCGCAGATGTTATCAACGCGGCGGTGTATATAAAAACGCGCGCGACGCGACTATTAAGCGCGATGAAGTTGGGATCATGTTACCTACGACATATGTGTAATACTAAGTAGCCGATGTCTAGGTCGTGTTATGAGATTACGTATCGCGGTAGTAATAATTGATGGCCAATATAATATAGGGTTGGCAATGAAAATACTTTTGATTGTACTGTACACCCCTATTCTTACTTGTTTCTTAACGTAGTTTAGAATTTCCAGTAGTGATTCGGAGTCTGAATCTGTGCCCGGTGTACGGCAATAGATTTACCTAGTCCATGGGATGTAAACGTAACTGGTGAAGTGTGGGCGTGCAGTACACTCCTCTGCCTAATCCTTCCGGGATTACAGGCGTGATGTTGCGTTTAGTTATCGTGGTACGTACGCTTGGAATATAATAAGAGAAAGACGATGTTACTTTATACTTAACTTTGTACTAATGTATTATTTGTATATTAGATGACATGATATAGTATAAAGTAGGTATGCAAAGTTATTCTTGTTTTCAAACTATTTTTGTTCATGTTTATATTAGGAATTTGTGTGTGAGTCTCACCTTTGCGATTGGCAACCCTAAAAATGTATCGTGTATGGTTTTGCTAATGCGGTGTGAAGTATGATAAATAACGGTAAAGAGCTTTATTTGTATTCAGAATTCTATTTTTGAATGTTTAGGAGTACCGCTTCATGGCGCCACGGTAGTCTCAACATTACAATTTCTCTGCTTACCACGTACATAGATATTTTTTGTATCAGTATTTGTATGAATATATTGTTACACTGACGTTCATAAATGTTTTATTCACACTAGCGTTTATCACTTTAGCGACTGCTCTGATTTTGCAAATAAGGCGGACTCTACTTTTGGACTCTATCAGCTTGTTTTAACTTTTATGGAGTTATTACTCCCATTCAAGTGAATATACATAGATTCATTAATTATTTGAAGAGAGCGGCTAACGACCAGACAGCAATCACAAGTGACTGTCTGTGTTGAGTGTTCTCTATTACAATTTTTTTTCATGAAAATATTCTGATCAACATCTAAACCAATAACAGCTTTATATATGTTCAGTATATCATAACAGTCTCAGCATTTTCAGTACATAATAAATGTCGCAAGATCTACTATCGTTATGAGATACACATTATGAAAGATTCGTTTTAGTTTGCAGACAGTAATAAATTACGTCCGTTGATAAGTCAACATGCGTTTACAGTGCGCACTCTATTGGATGGTTTCACCATTTGCAATTGAGATTTGTGTGGTGCTGAGTATGAGACATTTATTATTAATATCAGTGTGCACAGCATTTCAACGACGTAATAGGAAATAGATAAGTCTATGTGTTACCATAGATATGGTATAGAGATTCAAATCTACGAAGGACATAGGTTTTTAATCTCATGTAAATGGCTATATAAGTCTGTAGAGTCTGACAAATCTGGATTCAATTAGGAACAAGTAAGAGTAGTAAAAGTAAGAGGACCAGTCTGGAGTGAGAAGTCAAATTATAAGACAATTTTCTAAATCTCTTTAAATTACACGTCTCATGCCATCACGTGATATCATACCCAAACGCGCGCCTATGGCTATTAAAATGGTTCTATACGATTCACGACTCGACAAATACTACTGCGAACAGATACAAAAATGTGGTAATATTTTTGTACCTGTTCACGTAGCAAAAAGTAGGTATGTTCAAGTGTAAGCGTAATATGCAAATTTTACTATTTCAATAACAAGTTATGACTTATTATATCTTTTAAAAAGGTTACATTATATAATAAGATATGTTATATTATTTCATAATGATTTTTTTTACATCTTTTCTAAATGACACATATGGTTATATTATTTAGAAGTCAAGTTTACATACATACATCACAATTTAAATGAACAGCTAATGTAAAAAAGATGAGAGCGAAAACAATGCGACTTACCGGCCATGGCTTATTCATTAACATATAACGTTATAATGTATAATATAATAATTTTATAAGTATTTTGAGGTTTATATTACTTTAGGTTATATGTGTTCTATCTACGCAGGCAACACTGAAAACGATGCTAAAATATTGTGATTTTAATCATTAAAACCAAATCTAACAAGAATAATAATAGACTTAAAAAATATATGACAAAGTCGTCTATGTCTACAACGTTATTAAAATATTAAGCAACTGACTTATATATATGAATTTATTTTACTACTATTATTGTCATTATTTTCCACATAACTGTCATTAGTTTCATCAGCCTACTCCAGTCCACTGCTGGACATAGTCCTCTCCATTAGCACGCCAATGAGCTTGATCTTACATTTTACATATACAACCGCTGCCAGCCACTTAGCGTAAATAAATAAATATACGCAATAAAAATGATATAACGCAAGCGAACCATTAACGTCTAAACGATCTCCCGTCGGATGTCAAACGTGACGTATGTAACTGAGCGGTTAGTTAGCATACATTCCTCTACTCCCACAGGAATCTCGGCAGCGTAACTTAATTGGATGCTTTGCATACATCGAGACACTTCATGAATTGTTTCGCAGCGGAATTTGTTTAATTCATCAGCTGACCGCTACCGTTAGGATACCGCGGATACCCATTACACATGTTGAACAGAATGCACAATAATCTGTTCACTGGACATGTTCAATCGCGATAGAGTAGCGAGCGACAGCGACCGAGGCGAGGATATTTATGAACACATATATTAGTTTTGTAAGCTTGCAAAGTTGAAAAATTCTTATGTATTTATACATATTAGAAAGGAGACAAATAGTTTACAGTGGAAAGATGACAGTTGATGACTTTAAAGATGAATAAGAATGATGATAATGATGATGATCCATGATACACCTAAATCTCTATTTGCCTTCAATAATAAATTTTGCTTTTAGTATTGCAAACATTTAGAATAAGAAAAATACACTACATTAAATCAAATTTGTTATCTATTCATGTCTGTTCTTGCATATTGAAATGAAATATCAAATTTTTAGTATTGTATTTTATAATATTTATTTTGTGAAGATAATTTTCATCGCTCTTCGTTTCCTCGTTCGGCAACAGTGAAATGAAGTATTCACGATACATGATGGTGAGGTAACCGATTGAGTCATCGTGCCAAGTGGAGCCATGAGCTTGCAAAGAAACCTCTAAAGGTTAACGCGTGGCATCTATAAAAACCCTGTGAAGTAATTAGAACACAGTGACACATCGATAAATTATATGCTATCATGACAGGTCCTTAATGGGGTAAAAGGAAAGAATATCTCCATAAAATACCTACTTAATTTATTACCTATTTATTAAAAACAAAAATTACTATCGTCTAATTCTACCGTTAATTTTTATTTCTAATGGCAACTTAAAAAATATTTATAAAACTTTTTAGATAAACAATCAACATAAATATTTAAAAATTATTTAAAGAGCCCTGAATATTTAATTATATGTAGGTACTATTACAAGTGACATTAATTACAGACTAACATTTAACAGGAGTGTATCTTATAAAGTCGGTAGGTAAAGAAAATAACAATATTGTAACGTCTCATCGAATTACGTTCCAAGAATTTTGTATAGCTCATTTCCAAAGCAATATCAAATATAAAGGAAGAACATTCGAGAAACTAAGATTCAGCAAAAACAGCGAAAAATTCAAAGGAAATTCTTAGAGAACGTAGTAAATTGTTGATTTCACGGTTGACCGAGAACATTAATGAATCCTAATATTGGTTTTGCACTTGTCAAAACATGGTGTCGTGGGAGTGGTTTTTTTTTAAGTTGGTAATGATTTGGTCGACAACTTACGGTAGCAGGTTACGCCATTTATATTTTCCACGAAGCATCGGTCTGGTTTTAGTCAGGTTCCCACTTACCTGGAAACAAAGCAAAAAACATCACAAAATGAAACAGTATGGGTCGCAAAACAGGTATGAGTTTCTATAGGGCCTATTTACCATTCAAATTATATGTATAAAATTTTTTACAATATCAAAATCTCAAAAACTCCGAAATTCATCTTAAAACGCTGTACAGTACACAATCCATCTGCCCTACAGATAGTAAAAAAAATTGAAGGCATTACTGCTTTGCATCTCTTATTACATTAACTTTGTTAAAGTCACGTTTCTGCATCAGGAAAAAGTACACTTTGACTTGATGTAATTATTGGAATAATTTTATTAATGTCACATTTTTAATAGCAGAAAATCTTATACATTTATTTTGTTTTTTAGCTAATCTAAAACAAAACGATTCATAACTAACACTTACCTTAGTGTATGTACTTAAAAATTCTATAACACAACAATACAACATGATAAACAAAATTTAGTATTTTAATCAAACATACAACAATAACAGAATACTATTTTCCTGAACCGTTCCCAGTGCATAGCCAAATACCTATATATAATAGCAGTTAACGGCAGCTATTGACGTAGAATGGAACAAATAGGACAGCTGAGAATAATCTCGAATCCACAAGCCAAGAAACAGGCACTTCCAGGAACTCACAATCATCCCACGTCCATCCACATCATTCAATTCCAATTGAACGGATATTTCTGATGAAGCTTACCTCAAGTTGTCTTACATAAAACGAAGACTGGCAGGTTAGAAGTGACAACTGACATTTCACCTGTCTTATTGGAAATTTATGTAGATTTAAATATACACAACCATGCAGTAGCAATGAAGTAAATGACGATCAACAGAAAACGGTAAAGCGTGTATGCGAAAATAGAGTTTTATGAAAACTTCAACAATAGGTCGTTAACATTCTACAACATTCAACATTCGAGGATTCTGAATCTAGTAACAATGTAAACAGCAGCTATATTAACCTTCTACGAATGACTGTGTGCGTCAGTGTGTGTGTGTCCGTATGTTGTTTGTATATGTGTATTATAACAGAACGTGTTCTATGATAATATGTCATTTACAATTGACAATGTGTGCAAATATACACTGAACATTGAGTAAAGTACGTAGTAATGTTCATATGAACTTAGGAATAGAAATATCGTATCTACGAGTATATTAACACTTGGCACACATCTATGTGTGAATACACACTCACTGGTAAGCACTGTTTTATTATAAGAATATAGGTAAAAAAATAACTAGTATTCTATATTCTAGTAGGGATTCTGAGTCTGGATCTGTGCCCGGTGTATGGGAATAGGCTTACCACCTATTCCATGGGACTCAAGCGTAACTGATGAAACGTGGGGGGTACTACACTCCTCTGCCTTTCATTTTACGTAAAAAAATTATAACACGAACAAGTACACCCAGACCATATATACAACCACATATATAAGCAAGTTTAATACTCAGTATTGTAGCGTAGCAGGGTACTGAACTTTGAGCTCTACGGAGTCGTACCTAATAAATATGTGCTATATTTTAAAATGAGGTAAAATAGCTCATTTTAAAAATACTTCAAGCAAAAGGAATCACAATAGCCCGTTTTAAAGTTTACAAAAAAAAATAGTGCACAAAGCTGGAACGTATACGTAATATATATACAAAGTACTCAATGTAAAATATTATATATTCGTGGTCAAACAGTGGCACAGACTAGAGATCTATGGAGATAAGTAAGATAAGTTTTAGACATAAGGGCCTCAATGCCATTTAAATAAAAATTAAAAATGTATTGAATCATGTATTGAATTTCAACCATTACTATACCACGAACTAATAAAAAGGTCAACCTATATCCATAAAACTTCTTAATCATGTCATGGTCATAGATCGTCTAGTGGTAATGAACCTCTCTGTTAATTGCACTACGTGTACATAAAACACAAACAAACCTTACCCAATATATGCCCGTGACTGACGTTAAACCCATCGCCAATATTATTCATACAAAATGATATACCATTTCTTGCTTACGAAACACTATAGAATCTATAATTTGTTGGGACATTATCCGTCATTACGTTTATGCAACGGACTCCGTAAATGGTGTTTAATGATATATTTAATAGACACAGTGTGGTCTTTCTATCGGGACGTCGGTTGCACAGTCACGTATTTTATTAAGCTTTTGTTTTAATTTTTAATATGAATAAACGTACAGACGAGGAAACATTTGGATCTCCTTAATAGCAGCAGCATGGACGTATAACGAAAACAGAAGGTTTAATTATAATGAAAAGGTCTATAAATTTAAATACTTCTTATTTCTTCATAATTTTACAACACAAAAATCATAGACATTAAGTCTATTGCTTTCAACAGCTTTAAACGATTCAAAAAGCATATGGTTAAAATACATGCCGGTTTATTATACGTTTTATATACGTCAACTTAAAAAAATATTCTGAACAAAATGGTAATCGGTGGAAACTCTAAGTTTGTGTTTACCCTTAGGGTGAGATTTGAGAATATGTATGTATTTTTCTCTACAAGTACGTTTCGGATTCCAAATACCTCATCATCATCATCATCATCATCCTCATCATCATCATCGTCAGCCTCTCTCTTGATGTGCACTGCTGGACATAGACCTCCCCTAATCGGCGCCACTCCATCCGCTCTTGGGCCTTCCGAATCCAGCAGCTTCCCACAGCCTTCTTATGCTTTACATCAACCTTCAATAAATAACTACTAAGCCTTGATCGATTATTATTTAAACAGTTATAATGCAAACATATTTGTCCTTAACACCAAGCGTTTGAAACTTTTGAAATCTCTTTAATTTATACATCATTATTACATGTTTCGAATCAGCACCAGATCACTACACAAAACCGTTGTCACTTTCCAATTCTTCAACTTTCACCTTTATTTTACCATTCCCTACTTTGGGCCGACATATAACAACAATAGTAATTAATAACTGTGAATTACTTCGATACTATCTTGCTAATGGCTGTGAAGAGGCTTTATGATTTCCTTTTGAAATCTCGTCTATGACGATGTCGAATACGAAAATAGGTACTTAATTCGATTTAGTACACACGTTTATGTGTCATTCTGATAAAATAGTTCCAATGTTAGAGCTACAAAGAATTTATTTAATTGCCGGAACTGTTCATAAAATTCTCCATCACTAATAACCCTTCATAGTTGACTGTTGAACACGAGGCTCCTCGGAGAATAAGAAAGGTTAAGGTCATAAGTAGTCCGCCATACTGACCTCAAGTGACATAAGTAAAAGTGTTATTGTCTTCTATTCGTCAATACTTTTTGTAATTAACAACTGTATCCTCATTAAGTACTGTTACAGGTAATATTAACTTGAAACAAACAATTATAAGCTGTGCAATAATAACATATGATGCATCTGTATTAAAATGTTACTCACTATGAGTCATAGTCATAAGCGCCAACTTTGTAAATAGAGGCATTTGTTTTCTCACGTACAAAATATGTCACTTTTGGAGTTATTTTCGCACGTTCAACAATCCTAATAGATGAGCGCCGTTACTTACGTGGGAGACCTAAACAAAGCCCCGTTCATATAAAATATACGAAAGCGTCCGTCTGTTGCTGTTAGCGAAGAAATGCTAATGAGCAGATTCACTAAGCTAACGACTATTATCTATTTCCTAAGAATACATACGCTTGGAACGAACAAGTGCGATTTATAGGTACAATTATCCATTAACTGAACACATATGGAGAGAATACTGAATACATTGTAGTACTTATCGTTAACATTTAAAAAACCTATAAAATATTAACATAAATTTGATTTCATATGCCTGAACTTAACTCACATTGTTTGACCCGGCTAGTTTTTAAATACGAGGTTTTTCATTAAAAGAAGAGGAAGAACAAGAGAAAAAGGTCCAAAATTTGTCGGGCTATCCCAAAAAAACATACGTCAGTTAAATCGATATATATTTAACCATGTATATGAATACTAGAGAAACTAATCACAATTACGTATACAAACGATTTGACTATTTTGAATAACAATTACTGGAATATGAAAAAACTAAATAAATATGTTGCAAAGATCTAACAGTGGTATGTTACCTGAGCTGTATTGTAACCTAACCCATAGAAGAGTTATTTACGAACTTACCGCAAACAGGTGCTACAGCAATGTGTTTTA
>DWEE01000287.1:0-18863 GCA_018245755.1 Parelbella macleannani | reverse complement strand
GTATGATTCGTTTTTATGGCAGTTGTCCCGAGAGCAATTCCATTTGGGTTATGACGTGGCGAAAAATATACGCGCGCCGCCAGCACTTAATGTACCGCGCTGATATCTCCGCATGAAGCATTTGCACCTTTGATAGTTATCGTTCATATTTTACCGAATATTTAACTAATTTTATGGAATTATATTCGAACACATTTTCCTGAATTATATTGATATTTTTCAATGATTACTTAATCGATTAAGGATTCGATAATACAATTAAATTTTACGGCTATATTCGCTATAATGGGCGAAAAATTATAAAGATCTTTCTCGTAATTATTCGGACTATCCCGGTGAAAGATACTTACTATGTTAGTTAAATTTAATCAAGTACTCACAAAATGGTTAACAGTAAATTTTTTTTAAGATAGTTTTATAGCCATTAAATATGCCTCTTAAGTGTAAGGTATAAATCGTAATATTATTTCGGTAGTTATAATTTATCCTATGGAATAAATAACACATTTGTCTTTATAAATTATGTACATACGAGTATATTTTCAGCTAAATATACACCATAAAGCTTTTATTCATGTATTAGTTGTACAATTTAGTTATTGCCCATTGCTAGTTTTCATAAAAATAACAAGAAAAGAGTTTTAGAGTATTACCTAATGACATAAATATAATCGTATCTACATGAAAAACAATGAATATAGCGTGTAAAATCAGTCATGGTTGGAATTACGCAATAATGCAGTTAATAAGAAACCTGTAAATATCTTAAATGTACCTTTAAAATATACCTCTGTTATACACATTAGGTTTATCAGAGGTACAATGTTGTTAACAATAGATAATAATATGGTTTACGAAACATTACAAGGGAAGTATACGAGTATCATTGAGCTACCGTTTCTCGAGTTTGTTGATTTTGGAAATGGTTTTCTTGGCAGCTCGCTTGACGGATTAGCATAAGCTATTAAATCAATGAGTTAGTCCAGTCATTGAGCTTAGTAACTAATTACCTAAATTGGAAAGCTTTACTGCTGTCTTTATGTGTATTGGCAATATGGATACGTCATTAAACAACGGAGTGATACTGCGGGTAGTTCGCAAAACTAATTAATTGTTCAATTTTGTTTGAGAATTGATGGTGATATTTATGACAAAAAATAGTTCTAATTTATATTATTGGATGCAATATTTTGTTTTTGTTCATTTGTGTGAGTTTGCAATTTAATTGTAACGTAGAAAAGTAATATTAAAACTGAAATCGAATATACGTGTACAAGACATTTTTCCTCAACTTGTAATGCTCGAATAATATGGCAGCAACTGATCCATATTTTCTGTTCAAGAGTAATTATTTTGCAACAAGTTAATAAAAAGTTACCTGTCCCGCACACGACTGGCAAATATAGTTCGGTGAAAGAAAATAAATTTTAAAAAATATTTTGCGGTTGGAAAGTTTTCCCGATAGAAAATCAAGTACACTTTATACACTTCATAATGTACATATTCACACATAGAAGGGGACGTCCTGATAAGTCGTTAAAAGCAATGTTGTATTGTACTCATTGAAAATGTGTAAAAACCAGGAAAAATACACTTTTATATATACGAGTAGTATTCTGTCTCTGCCAACTCAATTTCAGTTTCAATTGTAAATTTTTGACTGTTAAGTTCTATTTACGTTCCTAATATAAAACCCTTTTTTTGTATGAAAACAATTTGTTTGACCACATAATTTCTATGAAGGTTATATTAGATGCAGATGCTAGATGCGACAAGGCGAGGACAGGGCCCGATGGCGCTCGTTGGTGGAGGCCTGTGTCCAGCAGTACACTGCGATAGGCTGATGATGATGATGATGAGAGTCATGCTGTTTTTTTCAATGTTTTAATTTGACATTTCAGGTTTTGTATATTTGAATTATGCAATAATGATGACATAGCGACGAATGTCATTATTATTCTCCGAATGCAATCTACAAACATTCACAATAGCGCACCGGCCATTGTTCGGAAAATGCAGTGTTTGTAACGTTTGGTAATTCAGACGCTTGTTTGTCGATTTTCCAAGCAATCGAATCATAAATATACGGTGAATGTAAAGGTGACTATACGCTGGCCATTTTTGTAAACAATTTTATTGTTCCTCAATAACTTTTACAGATAGAAGTCATACATATATTCGTACATATGTATATAATACTGTTGTGAAAGATTTTTCAGTACTATTTACATAGATCACCATTATTTTTATGGCGTTTACCGTTTAAAATCATGGTCATCATCATAAGCATTTGACCTCACTATAATGAGCATGCACATCACACGTAAAACTTTCTGGTGAAACGTGGAACGCTCTTTTTTCAACCCCTTTCGGGATTTCAGGAGTGATGTTACATTTTGTTTTTTTTTTTTCAATAAACGGATACCATCTTTTTTAGTTAAATTAAGCATACTAAGACAGAAACATGTGTGCTCAGAAAGTTAGGCCTACTGTGTAGTACGCTTAGGTACATTACTGTATTCTTCGCTCAGCTAGCCAACTGCGTGATAAGTTCTGGTCTAAATTCAATTGATTTTTTGTACGTTTTAGGCTGTTTCTCTCTATACATAGCGAGTATTTATTATATATTTATACTCTCTAAATGATTTTATAACAATAACAGTAGTAATACAACCAAGATCGAATATTATTTACCACTTAAATGTCAGTAGACAAATAATCATCCAAGTATCAACAAGAAAAACGTGAGTTGGACGGTGTGCAATGAACTTTACATTCT
Source organism: Parelbella macleannani (assembly GCA_018245755.1). NCBI lineage: Eukaryota > Metazoa > Arthropoda > Insecta > Lepidoptera > Hesperiidae > Parelbella > Parelbella macleannani. The sequence continues at coordinate 16,084 of DWEE01000287.1, read as the reverse complement.
ATTTTCAATCCACATTGATTTCAACGTGTATTCAACGATATTCGAGTCACGTTCTCCATTGATTCATAGTTGGGCGGCTCATTTAATTTTGAACTTGTTCGTGTGGAGTTTGGTGTTCCTTTGTAACTTTGTGATTTGTTCGTGCAAAGATAACGTTTTTTATGATATTTTAGTTAATAATGGCTCCAACTCTGTTCTATTTGCGAATATTGATGGACGTTGATCTCCAGGGAAGAAAAATTCAACGATCTTAGTAGAATAGTCCAAATACAGGCAGAAAGAGAAGTCGGAATTCTCAGAAATTGGCTTGTATATAAGAAGAGAGGTATGAATGTAGTAGAAGCACTCCAGATCGGTAAGGATATTAGGTGCTCTCTGCCTAACCCCGTAAGGGACCTGCCGTGAAGAACTCCGTAACATTTTTTTTAAGAAGGTTTTTACATGGAATTTGCTTAATTATTCCAGCAGTCGCTTAATAAAAATAGTCTTCCCACTAATAATCGTTTTTCAATAAGCATATATTAGGGGAACCGAAAATAGTGTTAAAAAGGCTACAGGCCGCGATGAGATATCCCGGTCTTTTTCCCTCGCTATCTCTTTAAGTTTGCATCGTTATCCGTTTTGCAGCGAATGATGAATGAAACTCAATCGCCGCCTCGCGCACTTTTTATTCATATCTGCGCATTTTGTAACAAAACGGATGTTCTTTGTCCATTGTTCAGTTAGTGATAAATATCCGAACTCAGTTCGGTGAAAAGAAACTAAATAAGTTACAACATACGAAAGAACTTGTGACACCGCAAACATGTATTTCCCATTCAGCCGCAATATCAGTAAACCTTCTTAATACTGTGTTCGTTTCTTTACCGTTTCATCAGATATACAAGTCTTTATGCGCTATCTCTTTGAGTTCGCGCCTTTACCCGTTATGAATAAAACTCCGATCGTCGCTTACTGCACTTTTTATTCATTTCTCCTCATTTCGTAACAGAACGGATGTTCGTTTTCCATTGCTCATTTAGTGATAAATTTCCGCTTTTATTTCTAAGGAAATGAGCAATGTAAGATGTAGTGACAGTTTGTGATCGAATTGACAGTGTTTCTAGTCGTTACCCATCCGCTAAGCCAGACGCGAGTTGAAAATTGAATGTTTTGTTCGTACTTTTGAAAAAAGTTGTTGCAGCTAACTTTTGAGAACTGTTTTTGGGAGATAACTATTATTTTCGTATAATTTTTACGACCTAAACGATATACTCGAATAATAATAATTGGAGAAAATTCGGAAGGCTTAATTTTCATTTATTGATATATATTGGACAAGTATCTCATATGTTATGTACACATTGTATCCCACATACATTTTAAGTGTAACAGATATAAAGGGCTCAGCGTATGTATTACAGGTTTGGAAATTTCAGCAGATAAGCAGACAGACGAACAAACACGGTCGGAGAACTCCATTTTATAGAAGTAGTCATGTTTCATTCGGTATTTCAACATTTGTATTGAAACCTATTTGCTCGAATCATATATTCCGTGTTATTTTACTTTTAGATACATTTATTTGAAGAAAATTTTAAGGAAAATTTACTACTGTATCAAATGTTGACTGGGTTCAAATTTGTTTCATAAAATGAATAAAACTGTTATATTGGATATTATACGTCTACGGGGTTGCTTCTGAAGTCACGTAAATTTCCTTCAAAGAGTTGTGGGAACGAACAGGCGTGCGCTTCAGAGATAAGAAGTTTTCACAGATAAGAGTGAGGCATTGCGCGTTATCCTTTTGTCAATACTCAGCTCATTATTATTATTCCAGCTACCATAAACAATTCTTAGCTACGAAATTATTTTACAAAAAAAAAAACTGAGGAAATATAAAAATATTAAACGATTTTTATTTTTATAAACACTTTTATTTTTATACAAAACGAGTTGTATTTAACATTAAACATACTTCGTTGTTCCAAACGTGTTTCTTCATGAAAAAATTGTTATCGAAAACATGCATACGGTACAAGGATTCGGGTAATGAAAGACGTAATTTGTATCTGAAAACAATAAAAACTAGTCTCGTATTAACAATTCAACTGAAGTATTGGTGTGACTTAATGAGAAACATTTCTCTTTGTGGCCACTTTGGATCGTGTTAGCGTTTTTATTCTTATTTCGAATCAACAATACTGAAACCGCTAGCCTTAATCGACAATGTTATTGGTAAAATCATTTCTAGTTTATATATAGACCTTGTTTAATAACAATTTTCTTTATCACTAATTACTATATTGTATGAGAAAGTGAAATAAGTGTTGCAATTAGTTTGCTCAAAACTTCACATGTACCTAAAGACAACGTTTTCATTATCTGAAAGCTATACAATAATAAGTTTAACCTAACCATACAATCATTCTGTCTAGATACGGCTCTATGCCCTCGCCGCCTACGTGCAGCGGCGTAGGCGGTGCGAGAAGCCGCGCTCTGCGATTCCCAACTCACATGGCCAACAAAGAGCCCTCAGCGTAGGCCTGTGCCCAGCAATGGATTTAGGCTGACGATGGTTGATGGACCATCTCACTAAATGTACAGTCCAAGTCCATTGTAACAGTTATATATCGTTATTTCTATCACAAAAACTCTGCAAGCTACGTATCAAAAGAGGTCGTTTTAATATATGCAATTTTCGTGCCATTTGTAACATCAAACAAGGTATAAGTACATACGGTAGAATATTATAATCTCACCACCTGTTCCATGGGACTTAAACGTAACTGGTGAAACGTGGGAGTGTACTACACCCCTCTGCCTACCCCTTCGGGGATTACAAACGTGATGTTACGTTATTATAATCTCATTACATTAGCCGTTTCGAGTAACATCCATTATAAGATGCGCCAAGGATTCGGTCAGCGGGGAACCGCGCGGATTTCTAACTGAACATTTCTGCGAAATAGGTAAGCTTAACCGGAGTGTTGCGTTGCGTGTTTGGTATTAAATATCAGCTACTTCTGTGGAAATATACAGTAAGCCTATACCTATCATATGTATCTTAATGTACTGTTGTTATTAATGTCGTTTAATAGTATTTGCATTGTATTTGATTCAGTTATTATACATATACATAAGCACTTAAAGTAGTTATTTAGGTTTTCCGAGGAAATCCATATAAATTTAAGGTTTTAAAACAATCCATACGAGTATACCCATAAATACGTACGTATTTCACCTGTGAAAAATCGCTAATGTAACGACATCTGTCGTAAAATAGCAGTAGAAATATTTTTGCGATTATAATATGTTCTGAATTGAATGTTTTAGTAAACACATACTACAGTTGCCATAGATATATAACATGTTGCGGTGGATGGTGACTCATCCTGTGATAAGAAGTTCAAGATCGGTTCAAGTTTCTTGATAGGTAAAACGTACCTCATATAAGTCTATCTGGACGACTGTTTGTGACATAGCGAAATAGTTGTAACATTTTTTTCTTTTTACCCGTTAGAATTATTTGGAAAATATTCATTATATTGTTCATGACACTCCCACGCTCTATTTAATTCTGGTTTCTGGTTTTATTGTATCAGAAGAAGTACTCGAGAAAGCCTTAATATTTTTTTATATATTTATTTATGTACTTGTATTTACACTTTACGTCGTTTCTCGTATAAATGTATGCATTGAAATGTACAAAGTAAGCAAACAAATTGAACCCTTTCACGACGGACGGCAATAGCGTAGATTCGAGATACAAAGATGCCAACGAATCTTCTGATGCCTATCCCGGGTAGTGTTTCGTCCCCCACTTTCAATCTTATTTGGAAGCTTTTCGTGTCTCCAGCAAATATGGGCCGCATACGAAAATTATGGCTTTGTTTTTGTCTGTTTCTCACACACAGTTCATCCTACGAATTGATTGTGACTTACATGCCAAGTTCTTTTCAGGCGGTAATCTAATTTTTCGTTCTTCTTTACTTGCGACTTACGCAGTAGGTACGCGCAGCTTAAATTTCTCTTCACCCTGAACGAATTAAATTTACGCATTATAAATCGCTCAAATTCATGTTTTAATATTATGTGTGCGTTTCTTTTATTTATTTGTACTCTTAATTTCTAAATCATTAACGAAAATATATAAATGAAAAGCTTTTAAAAGTATTTAAATGCAAAAGCAAACTTTTTTCTAGTGGGCGACCGCTTCCAGCAGCCTTCACGGCTTAGAAATGGAATTAAAATACACCATTTTGTACATCATATCTTATTCTCGATTGAACATATACATGTGTCTAGAAATAGGCAAATGTGAACAATTGAAACCAAATCCCAAGTTACCTACTTACATCTGAATGCCTAGAGCTATGGTAGTCCCTACCCTTGCGAGACCTTAAAAGCTGGATGCAAAAATATAACAAGATACCACATGTAAGGTAACAGAGTAGACCGATAATGTTATTACGAAGACACATATGTGTCGCCAAGCGGTTCGTAAAGATTTTATGTAGAAGCGTATCATTGTCCCTCGCAGACAAAGGCTTTCGTATAAAGTTGTTCATTACGCAATGCAGCAATGTGAACACGTATCTCAAATTTTCTTTTATTTAACGTGCTTTGTTCTTTCGTTTTTGCATAAAAAACAGGAACCGAAAGTTCACCACGTGTGTGAAGATGTTTTACTACGAAAAATCTCGCTGCCTTGTTTAGGTGTGCTCCAAAAAAGTAGTATTTCCTTATCTAAAATTAATGCACTGTTATTATTATTATTATCATATCATCACGTCAGGTCCCTTACAGGGTAGACAGAAGGCACTGATCCGAGGACCTTCTTATTAATTTATCAGTCTTTTCAAACCCTTATACGGACTTCGGATATTATAAGAATATTTTGAAGACGAACGAATAGATATATTATTTTGTATAATATCCTTAAACTTGAGGTAAGCAAAAACGAATTAGCGTTGAAGACATCAAGTATACCTCTCATGGTTTTTGTCGACAGTTTTACGAAAACTTACTGAAATCTGCCTTCGAAATAATTTTCTTAAGTCTTAATTTCGTCTCAGGAAGATAATCAACATTTGTCATAGTGGCCACATTTTTGATACATGTAAATATTTTAATTAGGTAAATGAGTTCTGTTACTGTGAATCCATTTTCTCAATTATTTATCTAAAAGTATAATATATATATATTTGTTAGCAAAAATATTGTATTTTAGTGTATTGAAACCGAAATAAAGGGTGAAAGTACTGTGTTTTTGGACTCGGATTTCGTGAGTAATAGTCACTTTCAAGATAAGCCAGATCATATTAAATATAAAAAATGATTAATACTCTACATAATTTGTAACAAAAAGATTCATATACGTGCGAACTAACTGAAAATGTCTTTATATTACTAGAAATAAAGACATGAACTTAATATAGACATAAAGATAGTTTTTGAATCAGACTTTCATTTAATTTCATGGGGTTCATTTTGGATCAATTTTATAAGTAAGAATATGTCGTACTGTGTGGTTACAGGGGTTGATTTTTCGTCTGAATATGGCAACACATTAATTGAAAGCGTACCTGGCATTGGAAAACCGTAATCATTTCATAAGGAGGTCTAGGAGGACCGGTCACTTCTGATTTTGGTTCAAGTTATTCGAGAGCAAGGGGCTCTGAATTGAGATCTGTCGTTCTGGAAACACATTTAATCGTGGAACGGATTTACGTTGGATAAGGACGTTGTCCCTTACAATTCCCATAGGTATTGCCATGGTATAAAAGTATTGTCTATCGATAGGCAAGGCTCATAGGCGCTTTGCGCTATTCTGGAATGCTCTCATTGAAAGGAATCGAGATAGAGAGACTCCAGCTAAATCATATTAATAAGAAGATTTTTTCAAAGACTGTTGAAGAAAAAATTACGTAAATAAGAACACCGTAGATTTTTAGTCGGTTGAAGTCCGATACAACGCTCTGACGCCCACGCGACTGGAACAATTTGTTCCAAAATAGATAATAATATTGTATATTTTGTATTATAATTGTATATATTCCCTACATTTAGAATTTGTTATAATACTACAAAATTTGTTCGATCATGTCCTTGAAGACGTTAATTATATCACATTGAGCGTACTTCTGTATTTTGTGAACAGAGTTATTTGTACCAGAATATCAGGTTGTTCAATTATGTTAACAATGTGAGAAATCAATTTCAGTCCGACGCTAATTAAACCAGATTTCATTGTTAATGGGGATAGTCGAGTATCAAATAGTGAAATCTGCTGACGTGGTTATGTGATAAATGACTTCAAATGAATTACTTCGCCGTTTTAATTAACAAATTTAATTCGCAAATTTATATATAACTTTTGACGTTTTATTTATAAACGACAAGCCTGACTTAAAATTACGATTTAATTTCATAACATCATATTTTCTTCTTGTTTCGTTTCATTGTTACTTTCGATAATCACTTGTATTAAAGCTGAATAAAACAATAGGTAATCAATTTCAACCTAAGTCACGAAAAAAGCTTACTCGGACAGACAAGCAAATACTATGCCGTGCTGTGCTTGAAATAGCGAAGCAGTAAAAGGTAGGTAGTTTATTATAGATTGTTTAATGTAAACGCAAAAAGAACTAGCGGCCTTAACCATTGTCCTCGTTATAACGCTTTGTTAACCCGGAGATTTCTGATAGCATGTGTTGAAATCGATTTTCCCGGTAACTTCTAGCTCATAAAAAATATACGTTACACGGCCCTTTATTTGATTTGATGCTTTGCTTATGATGTCCAATTGCTTTTTTCTTATAATGTTTTAGTGTTTCAAGATTCTATTCAATACAATATATTTGTAATTTACTTTGGAGATATTAAAAACGCTATGTGATCGGAAATGACCGTAGTTTCTGAAACTCAGTCCACCGCCATTTCGAGCTGGTTTCGTAAGCATACATGATATTAATCTGTAATGTTACAACCCATCCAAAAGCCGTTGGAAATTCAACTAATTTATTCCTCGTAAAGGTTACGAAACTGTCATAATGTAAGAACATTTACACCGGATTTTAAAATTTAATTTTTCAGAGACTGGATGCGCATTGCTATGATTAAAACCATAATCTAAATCATCTAGTTATCGTCATTCAGCAATGCTACTTCACTGCCGAAATCCGCGATACTCTTTGAGATACGCGCTCACACACATTACATGTAAACTAGCACACACAAACACACACACATCATATCACACATACTCACAGATTATATAATATATACTTACTCTCTTACACTATACCTAAGTTACACCACTCAGGTTTCAACGTTAAATTGTAAAGAAGAGTTTATCGTATTTGATAATATATGTATTTCTTGTGTAATACTTTTTTAAATATTATAAGCGCGTAAGTATTTCTTTCGATCTGTTTCTTCCGGTTTTAGGTGAAAATCGCCGAACCGCTTGTATTGCAATTAATTTTGGAGTTAGCTCGTCTCTTAGAAAAGAATATTGGCTACTTAGAAGAATACTATTTCAAATCAACCCCTAAAAGAGTGAAGTCAGAGACGACACAGGGAAATTATTTAAGGCTCATTGAATATAACCATGCGTAGTATAACAAAAAAAGCTTATGAATAATAATAATAATCGACCCATTTATCAATCCTCTGTTGGGATATGGGTTTCTTATCACATTGAGGTTGGGTAAAAAAGCTTAGTATTGCTAAATGGGCGAGTTTTCGCCAGATTAGGCTCACAATTATCATACTGTCTAATGTGAAGTGTCTATTTCACGCAAGAGCAATTATTTTATAGACAGCGAAGGATCGGAGACGCGGAGTGTAACTGACCCACTGTATTTATTTTAGCCACTATTCAACCTTTTCAGGGAAAACACAAAGGTCTTGTCTTCCTCCCATTCGCGTTCATTCTTTATACTTTAATAAACAAATAATTATATTACATTATTTTCGTAAAAATAAATACATATTGGCTATGTATAAGCGGTGCGTGTATTCCTTCTTCAATATACATTTTAAAACAGTACGGTACTTAAATATTGTAATTACTTTGCTACATTTTGTTTACAATTCACCTATTTTTGTATCTTTGATTACGAAGATACATGATTTTCCCATATTAAATGTAATGCGGCGTGGATTTGAAGGAAAAAGACTAAAGCTAAGAGTAGTCTACAGGGTTTTCTGATTTGTTTGAAATTTGGTAATCCACACCTGGCATAATTATGTGGTACACCTTAACCTTTTCGATTTGGAAGTTAAAAAGTTGTTGGTGACTGTGATGTATGGCGCACCGTATGTGCAATAATCATTTATATCTTATCCCTAAGTGCTAAATTGATATATATTATGCATGTTTATTTTTAGACACATATCTCCTCTACACCTTTCAGACTCAATCTTTTGGAAGCACTGTTAATCAGAAGAAGAAATATACACAGAGGTTCTTTCACAAACGCGAATTGTACATGAAACTTTCCATCACGCGTCATATTAAATTCTCAAAACGTTAGGCTTGGCTAGAGTGACATTTAATTCAATTACTCGTACGGTCAAACATTTTTTATATAACAGGCGAAACTTCTAAGTTTTAAGTCTGGTATAAATCCCTTTGGTGTGGTTTGAATCAAATTGTAAATTATGTGATTAATAAAAATGTGCTAAAACATTTCTGTTGTACCTTTTACGGTTTTCATTTTTCGTAGAAGCGAGACGATTCCCTTGGCCAATTAGGGATAGAACCTCTAAAATATTGCCTACATTAACTGTAATTTATATTTGGCACCGACCATTTTTTAACGTGAAATTTAAATCTCTACTCTGTTTGTGGTAATACACGTTGGTGTCAGTTAACGATCAACATTTCAACTGACTTATTGTTACTTGTATGAATGAGTCACTACTTTTGAGTAGACAGTACTGGTAAGTACAGGTTTTGACTAAGTAGAATTTATTTAGTCAAGGAAAAATGTTGCCTTGTCGAGGAATAGAAACGTAGCGAAATGTAAAATGGTCTGTGCCGTATAACGTAATCCTGCTACACACGTTTGTATTATTGGCACACCGTGTAGTTTCTGGAGATGTTAAATAACTGACACAGGTGGTACATCGTGATACTAGCGCAACAAAGCTTCTCAAATAGTTCTCAGCGTTAATGTTTATCCCGGTGATTTTGGAAAGCTTACGAGATGGTACCTTATTCCAAGTGATATAATTACGTAAGCACACATACGTACGTAATACATATGCACTCTGTAAATAGTCGACCGTGTGGATGACTTGCAAAGGAGTTTTTTTATATTGTTTCACTGTCAATGGTGTATTTTGTATGAAAACAAAAGAAAAAAAATACCAAAATAAATGTATAGCATCTCAATTCTATTTTGTTCCAATTTATTCGGGTGACATCAGCTTAACAAAGGCATTGTTGGATTGACTTCAGTTTGCGAGCTGCCAAGCTTTCAAAACTCTTAAACCAACTATTGCCAGAAATGTTTACATGAAACGAATTGGCCAACGAATATAAATGAAGTGCAATATATTTTCGGAACTTTTTTGTTGTTTAATATAAGCTTATCTAACGAATAAGTCTACAATGCCAATGTTTTATAAATTAACAAAGTCTCGTGATTGTAATATGAAATTTAGCACACCGTTTATCTACTTAGATCTAAAGTGTGCTTTATTTCACATTTAATGTTGTTCTATTTTGTTGCTGCAACTTGCTGTAACATGAAAGGAAAACGTCCCGAAGAAAACTGCTGACCTTGCAGTACTACACAAGTATTCTAAGACATGGGAATTCACCAACCTCTAATTGATGTTCGTAACAAACTATGGTCTAAAAATCGTTTCGTTCTGAGTAGGGGGGACCCGACTTCATCAGTGAAATGAGAAAAAAGTTGATGATCTTAATAACGCTCAATGAGGTGCTATTAGAGAGGCCTATGTCCAGCATTGGATGAGAGGAGGCTAATGATGACGATGATGATGATCTTAGTAATGTTGCCAATAATTACATGAATAAAAGTTGTGACTATTTCAATGCTTTGATTTAAATTGGAGTTAATATAATCTGTGTTATATCGGTAAAGCAGACATAATCACCTCAGTCCGTAGGGTACATTATATTTAAGTACTAGACTAATACATAGCTTCTAAAACAAATAAATTAAAAAAGAAAAGTCAAGCATGTATTAAAAAAAAAAAGATTCGAATGTAAAAAGTGTGGCGAGTTCACTTGAAATATCGCATTATCTTTATTTCCCCATCGCGTTTAAGGATAAATCCTTGTGTTATATAGATAAGTCTACTGGATACAAAAACTGTACTTAAACACAATCCTTGGAGATCTGATGGCGGTAGCCTTCCGACAAGTAACCTTCAAATAAAAAGCGTTTCGTTTCTCTTTGTTCAACGAAACTTATTATCTTGTGTTATCGTGATTTAGACGACTGTTTTACACGATTTAAATTCTAAAATCAGCTAATAAGCACAGTATGACCTCCAAGTTTTAAAAGCATTGTCGCAAAACGTATTGCTCTCTGTACTGGTTATAATAAAATTTCATGTTAAGATATTTTGTCTGTAAAGAAGAATATATTTGGTTGATTTCTTATTTATGCTACATACAAAATGAAATACAATTTTACTGGTTTTATTATTATTATTATCTACAAGTATTAATTACATTCTAATAAAGGAGTGGGTAAAGCCTAGAATAATAATTAATAATTCTTGGCTTATAATTATTACAACTTCGAAAAATTGTAACAGGAAAATACATTCTTTGTCATTATTAAGAATTATAATTGATTAATATAATATCTCTCCTTTCTTAGTATAACAAGAGTCATTACGTTTTAGTCAATTTGCGCGGGATTTTTATGTTCATTTAATGAATATCTTTATAACATCATTCTTATCTTTATAACACACTTTCAGACTCGTAATACAATATCAAACTACATATAGCTCTAAAGAATGTTGTATTGTTGCCGAATGGTTCTTAGATCTTTGTAACGTTGAAGATATAGTGAATAAAATTGCAAGGCTTCGTTCATCTATATAAGTAAACAAAGTTGCTAGAAGTTAAAAATATATAGGTAGTCTATGATAGGATAAGAGAATGATGAATGTACTCGTAGGACATTAGGTCGGTAATGATGGAGATATTTGGCACATATCACTTGAATTATGATATACATATGTTAAATTTATAACAAGTATTTATGTTACACCGTAAATATGAAAATTAATAAACAAGAATAAATAAATGATTTCTTTTTTTTGTGTAGAACTATGTGCAGAACTATTGTGTAGAACTATGAACTTCAATCGCAAGTGCACAATAATAATAACAATAATCGACCCATTTGTGGTAAGCTAAGCTATAACAATAAACTGGTGCATAATAAGTGCACAATCGGAAGCTTGTGTAAACTATTGTTTCATGCAAAATCGTAGGATTTTGTGGTTTTAACATAAAAAGGAGACAAGATAGAAGTATGTTGGCTTAGTGTTCTGAGAAAAACAGTCAGTAGATTATTCTTTGATGTAGTAAGATCGTTTGTAACTTTTTAATGTGAGTCATTATATAACTGATAGAGAATATCCAAGGCACTCGTATCCGGAGCTCACAGGCGATCTATCAAATTGATTAATGGACGGTCTCTAGTAGTAATATTTTCATGATCTTTGTTTTTAGGACAGCAGTTTAAATCTATTCAAAGGCGTTTAAGATGATCATGGAATCAGAAGTTAGGCCCCATTACCACTAACCCACATTTGAACATCACCTCATTACGGAAAACTACACGTAGCAAGAAACAATTTTGTTACCTGTCGTATAGAATCAGAAAACAAGAATATTATGTTTGTCTCTACGTATTACACCATACCTATACTGTTCGTACGTCATGATAAATTATTGTATCCGCGAAAATACTGTTCGGAAAACAGGAAGCCAATATTCGCTTAGAAAATCAATGTTTGTGTGGAGATTCAGTAAACAATACGTCTCGGTATTCGCACCAGATGTTAGTAAAGTCAAGGGTTCTCAACACCTGTCCCATATAATAAATGACGCGGATAAAATAGTTTTTCAAGTCAGAGAAACTTAAGGAAGTAAATTTCTTTTACCGCTGCAATTTAGAGCTCGTGGAAATTTTCTAGGTACATACTCGTGCTCTGGGAATATATAATTTGAGCCTGTACTATACTTGTACGACGTTTCACCCACACGATAACAGAGTAATGTTCTTCAATTGTCATCAAACATGTAACTGTAACGGACTACATAATAACTATTGAATAGAGATACAATAACCGTAACATAATATGATCAGGAGTTACGATGAATAATAAGTTTTTAACATGTGGTATCCTGTACTACTTTTCAAATGCAAGAGTACTGCATTTGAAAGCAATTACATAATAGCAATAAATAAGTAGACAGAAATAAACGAAATGGAAATTCTTATGTAAGACTCGTAAAATCAAAGGTTTCTCAGCACCTGCCCTATATAATAAATGTCGTGAGATACGTAGTTTTTCAAGTTAGAAAAATCTCTTTAAGGGTAAGTTAAACCCCTCTTGTTTTATGTTTGTTTGAAAGGATTTGTTACGGGTCGAATAGGCGTAAGCCTCACCTACTTAATTATAACTGAGCTCTCATATTTTTTCTTCCCTAATTCTGCGGTGGATTAGTTTGCATAAAGTTTGATTTATGCTATATTTTTCGCTATATATGCTATATTTTACGTATATAACAAAAAATAAAGGTTATCTGACCTTTTTTTTTGTAATGTACATAGCTTTTTTAAATATTCAAAGGGCTGTGCGGCGATTATAGGTTGATTATGGTTTGTCTGTGAAATAAAAACTATTTTCTACGTATTTTTGCGGCTCTCGTCCTGATTTATGCCCTGAGGGCATCAATGTGAATTTTCTTGCCCCAGTTCGTCTTTGAGACGGATTTCTGAGGAATGTCTCCTAGTTATATTTTTAAGTAGCGTCAATGCCAATTTGTAACATATAATAATAATAATAACAATCTTTATTTCATAAGAGATATACATTTTCACAAACAAGTGGCTGGAGCCTCCTTTTAAGCCCAGAGTGCCTGTAGTAGGAGACTCCGCTCTCCCGCAGGTAACAAAACACTTATGCAAAATACATATACACCTACGAAATTTTAAACATTTTATATCGAATTCTATTTACAGATTAAATAACTATTTAAATAATGTTTAATATTGGATAATATAGTAATTTAAAAAAAAACATTGACAAAAATGGAAACGGTGCATGGAATGTTTTTTAAAAACAGTAATTGCTACAGGTCATGTACATAATATGTATGTACTCAAATTCAAATTCAAATGTCATTTATTCAAAATTGGTTCCATAGAACACTTTTTGCACGTCAAAATGAAACTACCACCGCTTCGGAACATGTTACATGTTCTCGTACGTGTTACGCGTACTCGTACATGTTATAAGACTGTAACAAAAAAGTTTTTTAAACGTTCGTCTTTTTGTTCTCTATTATAAATGAAAATGAATGCAACGAAATCTGTTGCAATGATCACCATTATAGAGATCGGAATATAGGATCATTTCGACGATGGAAAGCTGTCTCATTCCTACAGGAGTGCGAGAGTAACCGCAAATATCGAATGCCAGAAACTTCAAGCTTACTGGGCATAGGTTTCTGATCAATGTCACTAGGAGTTGTAAATATAGAAATAATGTAATGTACTTTCGTTAAGTGGGTACGTGATGTGACATAAAAATTCCCTCTAACGTTTGTAAGACGAGTTTAGCAAGAAACAACTTTAGAGGATTTAACGTCAAGCCGAATCACATGGCGTTATAACGCAATTTATCTAAGTCGCAGCGTTGAAAAAACTCGTTTAGGAGTTCAAATTAGCTTTATTGGACCAGACTCACCTTTCAGCTTAGTGTACATTCTCTTTGTCATAAAAATGGAACGATTCGTGACAGTGTCATTTATTTCAGTGTATTTGAAACTCATATTTTTTTGAGTTTCGTAGCGTTCGTTTAAAGCACAGTGCTATAAAAAGACGAGAGCACAATGCTTTTGAATGTACTTATTGCCGTTTATTCCAGTAAATTTGTAACCTAACCATTTATTACTTCTTTTTTTAAGATTGATAATATTTGTTTGAAATAGTTTTAATAAATGCCCAAGTATATTGCAGCTGAAACCGTTAATTTTATTATTGTCTTTTATTTCAGATCTTTTTAAATTATTTGTATTTGCTTTGCTTAAAACAGTTGTAATAAACAGCCGGAGCGCAATGCCCTTGAAATTCGAATAGTGTTAGACTAAAAGGGATTCTTTATGGAATTCTACCTAAATAAATTCTTATTATCGGCGTACGAAGCTCACGGGCAGGCACGCGACTACATACACGAAGCATCTAAAGCCCCTTTACACTATCCCCTTTCACTTTGTTGTCAAGAAGGTTTTGTATATAAGTGAAGGCTTGGGAGCATATTTCAAAATAAAATTAAATTTGCTGTATTAAAAATATAAAATTATACAGCTCTTCAAATATAAGCGTTGACCTAATATCTAAAAAAATGAGATTAAGCACGTTTTAATGTGACTCGCTCAGTGCTTTAATTTCAAGACGTAATTCAACAAAAATTGTATTACTTCAAATTTATCGTTCCATTTCCAGGTCTTAAATTTGAAATAGTATTTTATTAAATTTAGTTAATTATTTGTGTCTCGAGGATTTCTATTATAAAGGAAGTAATGTTTTCTTCATAACCAAAGCACCCAACTTTTGCTTTTCTATACGATTTTTTGCAATTTACTCGAAATTTTGAGGGTGTAGGGCCCAAACTGACTCTATATTCGGATTCGTGAGTCGAAATATCGGTGTCGAAAGTCGGTAGATAGTTGTTTATAAATGTACATATCACTTTTTTGTGTGCCGATGTAATTTTGTATATGATTTATAATTTTGTGTATGAAGTTATAATAACTAGTGCGATTTATCTGAGCTGTACTATCAGTCGTTTTTATATTAATGACAGTTTCTTCCATCCCAAAATGTCGAGCAATTAAATCAATGCTGAGTTATAGGGCTAAATTACCTATAATCATTTCTCACGTTTATAATTTCATAATTAATGAAAATGCTTGTATATTGTCAGTTCCCATTCTAGGTTTTTCTTTTCTTATTTTCTGTGGATCGGTGTGAAAATTTTCATAAAATAAAAAATGTATTATGTAACTCTTATAAATCATTATCCGTAAAGATAAGCTTATCTTCTTGTAGCTTAATAGTTTCATTTAATTTGATAATTTGTCTGCTTAAAGTGTTCCTTCCTAGCTAGTGTAGCCAAGCTAACTCTACAAATAAATGAACTTTCGATAGAATCAGTACTTGGATGGCAGGAAATTTTTTAAAAGCGTACCTATTCTCTCTTCGAAGAAATCGTTCAAGAGTTATATGTATGAAAAAGTTAAACGTAGAATAGAAACGTAAATAAGATCTCTCAAACTATGTCAGCGGTTTTCAGCGCAGTTCGAAACTATAGTAACTTACTTTAGTTCACAAATCTACTAAGTCGTATTAAATAGGTCAGAAATCAACGAGACTCAATCAATACGGATTGCAATTAGTGCCCATCAGTGGGAAATTAAATAATATCAACCAACTCATTTCCAATTAACATAAGCTAGAACTATAACCGGAACTTCTCTTGCGCCCGTAACTCAACAGCGTAATGTTACAGCGTAATGTTCTGCTGTGGGAAAGTTAGAAATTGCCTAGTCTCGTTATCTCGAGCGCTGAAATCAATAACTCGTGCTCTGAGACAGATACAATATAGTTTTCTGGCCATGAAAGTGGTTTACTTGGTAGAATATGTACATATGTACTTAGGTAGTTCACAAGAAGCCTTAACGCACCAACAACTATTTCTGCAGCGAAACAGTTATTATTAAAGCAATTTGTTTTTCGTTCCGGTAACGTTGGCGGTTATATGTGTGTACATGTAAGCAACTATCTTAGCCTTCAAGAATACCAATGAG
>DWEE01000286.1:0-18884 GCA_018245755.1 Parelbella macleannani | reverse complement strand
ATGGAAAAAAAACTGTGTGACTTGTAATCTTTGCCTTCCCAATAAAATAATAATAGGTAATAATAAAAGTACTTAAACAGATGTTGCTGTATCATTATGTGTACAATATGTTTTTTAATGATTATCTCGTAGTATAATAGCAATTTGCGCGTGCGTATTCTCGATGTATTTACATATTTTATCTTAATTAATTTGGATTAGATGACCATAATATTCTTGCTGCGTTTTAGAAGTAAGTAAACTTAGCAGGTATATTACGCATGAATCCATTAAAGTAAAGCGTAAATGAGATAGTATTCACGTTGGCATTTAAGTCTCGTGGAGCGCTCTAACAAGGTTCTCGCCTATTTGCGAGCCGCGGGCTTTTCGCCTCCAAGTTGTTCTCAAACGCACCTGTTTCTTTTAGAGTGAAATGCATTTATACTCGTAGAAAGTCAAGCGGGCCTAATTGCTACTCTATGAAATGGTAAGAAGAAGGTTGCGTTTTCGAATCATATCGGGTTCACCAGTGAAGCGGTTATCAACACAATTATAATTAATTTTCAGTAGAGAAAAGCGATAAAGGTAACGAATAATTTGTGGTGTCACGTTTGACGTCGTAATGTCATATTTATTTTTCTGTGTGGGAAAACTATTTCAGGGACGCCACAGGTATACATACTCCATATGGCTACGTCACAATTTTTATCTTAAACAACATTTTTTGAGTTTATTTGTGAGGATTAATTTGGACAGTGACTGCCTTGTTAGTCTTGTGGTTGCAAGCGCCACTGCTGAACGAAATTTCCTGAGTTCGATCCCCGGGTCGGCTATGCGAAATTATTTTGGAAGGTCGGAGTCTGGATTTGCGCTTGGTATATGGCAATAAGATCACCCCCTATTCCATGGTGAAATGTGTGAGTGAGTACACTCACAACAATCTCTTGCCTAACGCTTGTTCGGTTAACATGACATACTTTACGTGTCAAAGTCAAAAAGACAGCACGTTTCAAATGATTGCATTATTTTTATATAATCGTGCCCGGTTACTCACCAGGCAGGCTGAAAACACGCAGTCCTAGACATCTCTATCCGTACTTGTTTCAAACGCTAGTGTAAACTTTATCTATATACTCGTATATGTATATGTGTGCAATGTAAGGCTTGTCCACCTCTTGATGGTAAAACTCTAAAGCGATTTCTTAAGGACGGGCACACGTCACCCGCAGGCCCGTATTGCGTTTATCTACCTCTTCGGTTGAAATATTTTCATCTGTCATTATTATTTGTTTCATCGCGTACTAGATTTTTATGTGCCATGTACACATAAACAGACAAGTAAAAACGCTTAATAAAGACGTACTTTTGGGAAAATGTTATTGATATTATAAATTAAATTTTTGTAATAGTATGTATTAAGTTAAACTCTACTTTTATATATTTTTTACAGTTACATATTGAGAAGTAGAAAAAATTATCTGAAAATAACAAAAAACAAAACTTATATGCGTATTTGTCTCACCACTTATTCCATGGGACTTTAACGTAACGGGTGAAACATGGGGGTGTATTACACCCCTCTGCCTACCCCTTCGGGGATTACAGGTGTGATGTTACTTTTGACATTGTTCAATGGTTTATTTGACAGAAACTTGTATAATGGAAAACAATATTTACGACAAGTTCCCAGCGGTTGTATTAATTAAAAAACGTAAATACGTAATTAAATAATTACCCAAAACCACTACGCATTGTGCTTTCCTTATGGATCGTTTATCTCTGTACTTTAAGGCGACATTACGTACGCGGTAGATGTCAATTTCAATCTTCGGGAACACTCTAAAGTGTAAGTCCCTATTGCCTGTTAAATATCCTGGCCGTTTGGGGTTTTGGCCTTCAGTTCTACCCTCAATTCGATCAGCGCCATGCCTTAACTGTGCGGAGCAAACCAGACCATTAAAACCCACAACTTCAGTAGCCTTCATGATATTGTAAGCATTGTAACACTTAAAGATACGATATTTAATAAGCTGTTCGTCGACATTTTTATGAAAACGTTTACTTGCTTAAGAAATTTAATATTTTATGAGCTTGTATCTCCTCACTACTGCCTATATGTAGATCTTCCTTTTATTACGTAAGTAACTTTTTACATGAGAATTTGTTTTAAGATTTTGAAATTAGGACTCTATTCTTATGTTAATCCATTTAGTTGTTGATCCCGATTTTTTAGCTTATACAGAAAATATGTATGTAACTGTGATGAGAAAGTTCATTTCTTATTTCGCTTTTTAGAGATTAGATCTAACCTACATATTATTATATTGTTAGTAGCCTGTCGTTTTCAACCTGTAATTTTTTAGATTTTAAACTACCTCTATACCGAATTTGAGGAAAATCGGTCTAACACTTTCAACATGATAATGACGTGACAGAAAGACTGAGTTAATTTTGTATTTATAACACAGTACAAAGAGATAGGACGGTGTATATAGTATAACGCAGTGAGAGTGTGATGTTAGTTCGGGAAACGTTAACGCAAGCGCTCAGGCGATCGGAGCTGCTACGTCCACATCGGATGTAATTAAATTTGTGCCGCTCCAAACTCTCAAGTTCGTCTTACAGCTTAGGTTCAGTTAGCTGCAGTTTGCATTCATTGCCCATTTTGCTCAGCGCAACGCCCAGCTCCAGAGCTGAACGTGAGGTTAACCTTATATTGTAATTTAATTATAACTTGTGCTTAGTTTACACATCATCGGGTAAGCTGCACTTTGCTTGTCACGATTTTCTGAAGTCTCCGAAAACTGTGTGGTTGTATGAAGATAATAGTAAAAGTCAATGAAGCATGTCAGGTCTGAAAATTTAAAAAATATTTGGTAGTCGACGCTCTCTACCCACCCCGTACCTTGACGAGGTAGGTACATAGCGAGTAATAACACAATGGTAATCATTATTTGATTTATAATTTAAATTTCGATCTTGTCACACACTTACTAATGTGGTTTAAACGCTTGAATTATTAAATGCATGCGCAATTTGTAGTACATATTATACTTTAATAGGAAATTAACGCAAACATTTAAATGAAATTAACCGTTCTGTTGAATACACATTTCATGACGCTAACCAAAGGAAGAAAAGGAAAATAAAATGTCAGAATATAAAGTATATCAATAGACATGTACATAACACAAACCAACAAACCCTTTGCGCTTTCAACTCTCGTCTCCCGTAAAAAGGGTTAGAGTACACAGGAAAGATCTAACATTGTTGTTCGTAAATAAACAACTTTAACTATCGACGTCCGCAGAAGGGAAGTGGATATCAAAAGAGTAGATAGACTGACGTAACCTTTACTGCACCGTTCGAGGTAGCCGTAATTAAAAGGAGATTTCTCTTCCGTTATTTAGGCATGCTACACACTGCAGAGAGCGTCCAGTAAAACATGATTAATTACAGGATGGAATATTTAAAATATTACCTACGTGAATAATAACAAAATCTTTTGGACCTTTTCACAAACGGCCATTTGATCCCAAAGAGGCCTTGAAAAGTCTCTGTTATGGTAACCAGGCTGCTATTAAACTACATAGATGCATACATACTAATGTATGCTTACATATTTTTTTTACATCCAAATATAGATAGAACGAACAGTTGTGCTCATCACACAAATTTGTCTTAGGAACTGCACCTAGGACCTACAGGCCATAATAAAATCACTTCGATATCACAATTTTAACTTGCTGTCATTACGAGCACAAACTAACTAGACTCACTAAATAAACTATCTTGTAGATGTAATTACATACGTAAATTCGAATATGGATTATTTTATAAGCAGCGGAGAAAACGAATGCCCCAAATGTGCCAAAAAATTTGAACAAATAACACAACACAGAATATTCGGGGCATCCAAAATTTGGCCGGCAACACACACACACCTTCTGTGTTCATTGTTGACATTACAACAATGAAGATAAGTTTAATTTGCAGAATAAAAGGCAGTCGATGTGATTGCGTCATTAATCTTTATTTTTCTAACTATTCATTTAACGATCATCTAGAACATTTTGGGCTCAGCGGCGCCAATATTTTCTCTTTTAAATTAAAGCATACAAGTTCTTGCTTTCCGCCACCGACATTTTTGTCGTTTTTATTCAGGCTCATAAATGTTTGAATAATCCAAGCCGAAAATAGTCAAAATGGTCGATGAAAATCGTTCGTCTGGATCGGACTTTACAATGGCCATCGTCTAGCGTGTAGTGATGAATAACGAATATAGTAGGGTTCTATCCTATGGAGAGGAAAAACGTGAAGGACAGACTGTCAGACCTTTTTTATTTTGCGTTGGTTCCAACCTTCTCCTGAAATATGGTTTGCTCGTGTCCTTTGTTTATTTTCAACAGTAATTTGGAATGTTTAGCCACGTCCTTTATTGTTTAAAAGTTGTGAAACCTAAGTCGCTCTTTTCTTTTACTTACATATTTTCGTACAACTACAATTTTATTTTATTTGAAGGTAATTAATAATTAATTATTTATACAGGGAATATTGACAAATGTTCTAGCGTACAAGTTGTCATAGAAATTACAAAGCAAATTCCATACCAGGTTACTACCTTATACTATTATAATTGTAACAACATTTTAAATACTATATAGCATTTTAATACGAAACCGTGAAAAACCCAGCATAGTGTTTGCATAAGATGACTGTGGACAACCCCTGTATAAAATATATTAAAATCGATAGAGCCGTTTCACAATTTTTTCCTGACGGACCAAATTTTAGGCTATGAATCGTGTTGCTGAGTCATATTTTATATTCAATTTGGATGAAGTAGGGCACAAGCTACAATAAGGGGGAACCATTTGCTTATGCGGAGTTCTCTTCTCGAGTTTTCAAACAAAATCTTCATTCGTTTTCATTCGAATCAATTTCGCTGCCATAGCGTAGGGCAAGATATTCCGTGTAGCAAAATTTCACTGAGAAATGTTTTGTAAATTTTTTTTAAATCAACCATTAAAAATACATTTCCGTTCTTGATACTTATCGCTAATTACTAAGCATAACTAAAAGAGGTTTCTTAGTGAAGGTTGCAAGCAAACGCTATTTCTTGGAGAGAAAAGAAAATCTTTGAAAAAGACGGTCTTCTCTACTCTGCGTAACCGTCTTTGTGGCTCGAGTGTGGATCTCGGTGCCGGTTGGATGCGCGTCTTTGGAAATGTACACTTAGACCATGAATATGCCACGTCATAACGCAAAGAGTTACGCTAGTTTCATTACGTTGTGTTGGTTCGTTAACGCTAACTGTACGTTATATTGTCTAGTATGGCTTTTGTTTATCGAAATTATTACAAAGAAGTATGAGTGAATGATTATTCAACCACAATTGTTTGTCAAATTAATTCAATTTGATAAGCAATTGTTTGTAATATTTAATTACTTCAATTCGATGACACTGTCATTATAATACCAATGTATAAGACATCTGAAGAACTACCATACCTAAAGAGTGCCGTACCGGCCTGTACATTATCATCACACTTTCTATGGTTCCACTCTTAGACAGGTGTTTCTGCTTAAAATCCGAAGGGTCACACAATATTTACCAACGTCAGCCAAGACAGGTTGGCCTGCCGGGATGTTCTTGTAGCTACTTATTTTTGTGTATTATTTTGTTCTCCTACACTCTTAAGAATCTGTGAAGACCCATGAGGATTTACTGTGACCCGACTTTATGAATGCAGAGCACTATTTACAATTGCATGAATTTTCTATAAAATCTAGGGCTATATTTTGTATATTTGTCAACTTTCCGTTGGGCAATGTAACGTTAAATACCTATATTACGAAGTTTGCTAAAAATTTTACTATACACAAATCTATCACAACTGGTAGATAATCATGAATAATTTTAATAATGATATCTTAAAAATCTTGGGGGTAATCTAAATGTCACTTTAGTAATATGTTTGCGCGACACGCGACGCGGCAAAGCGTTATCAGCGAACTTTATGATTAAGTTCATGACGTCATTTCCACTTTCCAGATGTATATCTGCTACATGGAAATTAATTTTAATCAGCCGAAACTTTATGTGCACACAATTAAATTAGGGGTAATGTTTTATTCGGTAGTAATTCTACGTTAATGGGATGATAAAAATGTTATGTTACAAATGAAATTAAGATAAAACAATAAATTAGGTATAGATATATATAGAAATAAATTAAAGTCATTGACAGTAAGATAAGAGATGTAACAGTAATATAAGTTATTAAAATAGATGAGAAAAATAATTATTTTCTTTAATGTTTATTTACTGTATTTGAACGCCTCGTTGGGCGAATGGTAGCAAGCGTGACTACCGATCTCCCGATCGGTTGGTAGTCCTGGGTTCAAATCCCAGGTCAGGTACTATTGGATTTTTCTAATTTAGAATTTCGTAGAAATCAGGATAATGGAGACAGAAAATAATTTTAAATATTCAAACAACGTTACGAGTAATCGTTAGGTTGATGATCAACGGGCACTTGGGCCGTGTGGTGGACTGTGGCCATAATCCTTGTCAATATAAGTTGACTATCCAATACTGGAAGGATACACAGGCTGATGATGATCATGAAAGGACAGGTTATTTCTTTTTATGAATTGCTTGTGACATGGACAAAATTCATCATCATCATCATCAGCCTACTCCCGCCCACAGCTGGACACAGGCATCTGCAATAGCGTGCCACTGAGCGTATGATAACAATATTTAGCGCACTTTTAATTTACGGCAAACGTCTATTTTCATTTATATCAAATTGAAGCCCGAATTGACGCGTGACTGGTATGTGCAATGAAAAATTTAGGTCAACTGTGTATGCATACTGTTACCCACAAAACGAAATTCCAATTCAAAATTCGTCGCAATATAACAATTAAATCTAAAGCTGAAGATGCTCTCTTACGCATCAAAAGAAGACATAAAAAGGCCTGAAAATATGATTATTGGATCGTCATCCCAGGTTCTTAAGGGTATGCAGAGAGCACCGAGCCACAAATACCTCTCACTACCAACCTGACGTGCTTTTTTCACAAGATACATATATACTAACAATTTGTTCACAATGACACTTATAATTCGAGTTATGGGAGCGTTGTATTATTCGAGTTCTAGCCGTCCGCCTACCCGCGCAGCTGAAGGGTTATCGTAGCGATTTGTGTTAAATAAATATCAAAATCAAATACATTTCAAATTGAACCCGTTTGGACTGACTAACGGAAAGCCATTATAAGCGGTCGGTGTACACAAGTGATGGATTTCAAACAGCGAACTAAGCGACTCCGGCCGAAACAGTAATAACCACTGTGGAATGTACACACTGTAGCTACACACCGTATCCAGATAATAGACTGGTAATGAAATTTAATTTCTCTCCTTGTTGACTCATTTATTAACGGATACACATTTTGCGCTGTTTGTGATAACCGAGATTAAGCAAATTCATTGAATAGATGGTTTGTATTTTCTACAATAAGACGGATAATCGAATGAGGTAGAATTGGGATTTCTTATATTTTAGATGTAGGAAATCACCATGCAGCCTTGTGAACTCATATTAAGACATGAAATTTCATTATTATCCCGATCTGACCATCTTGCTGATAGTTAAATATGTATTTGGAATACTTAAGTGAATCGGAGAACACGCTAGTGAACACAAAGCGTGCCCTACCTACTGCATGTTCGAACAGGAGCAAAATGATACAAGTAATTTTAACAACAGGTGGAAAAAAAATCCAATGGAGCTGTTTCCGCTGGTGTATTTATTAAAGGATTTTTTTCTTGACAAATGTTTGTAATACACATCCGTACATATTGTTGCACCTTTCATATATAGGTTCGCAGAGACTTACGATTTCTACATGCTACGCTCCTCGCAAAATTCTGTCGCCTCTTCGACATTCATTAATATTGTATCAAATGAGTGGGTTTCAAGCAATCGGAATTAATATTATCATATCATACTGTGTCAGAGTTATCTGGCATTCTATTATTGCACAAAGTTGAAACACACTAATATCACCGGGAGATCGGCATCGCAGGACAAATAAAACCCAATAGAGGAAGTAAGGACGTGAGACTGGAGCGTCGCCGAACAGTATCGCGCCAGTGTATCGGCCGACTGCGCCAAGTTGGCTCGGCGCAACAATTCAAGGCCCCGTCTCTAATTACAGTGGACGAGCCTCTAGAAGTACAACCGCCCGCAGCGACCGCGTCTCCTCTAATTGTGTAATACACACAAACAACTTTTATCAGTCACGAAACTTTTACACCATCATCATTTTAAGGTTTCGACAAGTTGAAGTTAATTTGCCTCTCCACCAACTTAGTTCGGAGGCTTCAAGGCCCCGTCTCTAATTACGAAATACAAACAATTCGAAACAGGTGAACCGGTGAAATGGATACCCAATTATGTGTTGAAGACAATGTTTGGACTTGTGTCATTCTAAAGATATCTATGTATATAGGAAGGCGTATCATAAAGATATAACATATTCATACTAAGTAATTGTTTTCAGAAGCAATTTAATTGTGAATCATCTCACACTTGTATGTATGTATAAGAGCTAACTGAGATGGGTCATGAGCCTATTAAATTTGTTTTGTATCGATGGGTATAGTATAGATAATTTATCTTAGAGTCCGTGAACCCCAGACCTACGTCATTTTATAAAAGCTGAAAGTTGGCAGCGCATCCTCCCAACACCGGTATACATAACTATACACTGGTATGTTGCAAGTTTAATATGACAACAATATTCTCCAATTCTTATTATTGATCGCTTTATTAGATTTAGATATAATTAAACATTTCATTCAATAAAACCCTCCCTTTTGTGGAGCGACAATCATTTAAAGTATCTATAGTACATATTATGCTATTTGTTAATTATTATTTTTAACGTAACTCTTCAACGCGATTTGCGGTAGTTTTATTTAAATTTATGACATGTATAGGACAGTTTACAGCATTCTAATATTTTGTTGCGTGGTACGCATTGTAATACTATTTTGGTGGTTTATTGGTCCCAATTATATCAGATCTATCTCGATCAATTATATCAATCAAGATCAATTATATTATATATCTCGGAATCAGCGGTCAGTCTTCTTAAACTCAGTTGAACTGAATATTAGGTTTTTAAGACCATTCTTCATCTAATATTTTTTGATGTTTTTTGTTATTCGACAAGTGAGTTCCATGTTTTATCCAAATGTTGTTTTTTTATTTCGTACCATTCTAAATTGTTTAATATTTAACCCATGTTTGTATCAATACAATAATTGGTTCGAATGGTTTTCACGTCCGTTATTAGAGCAATACATCTATTTTAATCTGTAATATTTATTATAATAATTATATCATCACGCCAATTCCATCACAGAATAGGACTCCGAGGGCCAAATAACTCTACCCAAACAGATCTGACGTGCTTCTACTTGTACATTAATTATCATATAGATCTATATTAAGTCTTAAACTTATAGTATTGTCTTATTAGTAGTGTTGAGAAACCTAACCTCGGTGAAGAATAGAGAAATCTTGTCACTTGTGTGTCCCTTAATCCGCATTTCATGAAGAGCCGTACTCCGTCGCGCGCTGAACACCTCGGGAGGAATTTCACATGATTTTATACACGTGCCATGACAAAATCGTAAAGACCCGTTATGAATCTAGTTGATTTGAACAGACCGTCTATCTTCAGTATGATTAAAGAATATCTAAAAGACTAAACTAATAACAATACAAACTAATAACAATGACTAAATATATTATGCAAGCCACCTCACAGTAACCTACTGATATAGTCTATTCAAATCCCACGACTTTTTGGTCCAATTTTTATACCTCCACTGGCTGCACTTCTCTCGATAGCTTCACTCCTGGGAACCGAACGCCATTATTATCTAATGTTAAGCGCAACACTCCGGCGCGCTGCAACAAATAACGAATGGGGAATTTGTAGCGATAAAAGTCCAATCTTAGTTGTTGAGTTTAATGCGACAAAATTTAATTGAAGACATTCCAAAACCCCGTGCAAGAGAGTAGGTACTATATCGATATATTTACTTACGAAAGTGCTGCTAAAAATCAATGGGTAAATTGGTTTAAAAAATACAACGTTGACAGATACAGGTGCCGAGTGACGTTAAGTCTCCCGTGTCTTTACCGAATAGATCATATACTGGCTGATGGGAGAACCAGAAGCTTAAGAAAATGGCGAGTATGTATGAAGATATTGATAAATGTAGAAGATGCACGTAGGTCGGTAAGGATGAAGTATGTTGCACTCGATGCTCTCTATCTAGCTCGTAAAGAACCTGACGGAACGATATAATGATAACCGTCTTATGTTACATAAGTAATCCTTTTAGAAATATGTTGACGTTTAAGAATTTTTATTTTTCTTAAGAATTTTAACGAATTTACTTATATGTGAATTATGCACAGTACATTAGTATATATAGTTAGTATATATAGTTATATATTTTATTTTACATATTACTAACTTATTTATGTTGTAGTGAAATTTAGGTTAACCCGCTGTTTAACAGGTAAATACCATTTCTCGCCAATAAACACGACATCGAACATCAGCCTCTCCTCAATACTGAACCTAAGATTAGCCGGCTAAACTCAAAGCTTTAAGGTTCGAGATGTTTTATACGCGGTGCTCTGTCTACCTCTTAAAGGACTTGGCATGATATAATTAATAATGCAAATGTCTGTTGTTCCACACCCGGCTATACCAGGTAACATACACACTCGTTTGCTATTACGTTTAAAAGAAGAAAAAGTAAAAAGTCTCTATTGCACGAGTCCACACGGACTGGAAACATACTGCACTACATTTTAGCTGGACTGCGCGCACTCGGCACGTTCGGCCGATCTCGTTTCCGATAGCTCAATCAATCTTACACAACAATGTAGCTACGGGCGGAGTAGCCAGGTGGCCTCGGGGTACGCAGGGGACCTGGTTTCGTGTTACTAGAGATGTTTAAGTACATGAACATTTGAAAATGTTTTACTTAATATATCTACGTAAATACAAGCAAAGTTTTAGATAATATATTTAATCTTCCGTGCCATGGGTTATCTATGGTTCACTACTTTGAATTTACGTGTAATCTTTCTATACCAATTACCTACTTACATCATCCAATCAGAGTTGACTGACAAAACCTGTTTTTAGACGTTAAATTCACCCTGTATTACGACCTTATCATAAAGCTGTCCTAATAAAAAGGTTAAAGAAAAAAAATAAAACGAATATTATTTTCTTTGTATTTGCCTATAATTTTGAACAATAGCATCAAATCAGACAATGCATGAAGCTTTCGAGGTAAGTCTCCTTTAAATAGAATGTTCGAGTTTATTTAAAATGCGCTCTCCACTGGTTGCTCGGATCTCGTTTTAGATTGTACCATCAATATAGCGCTACGTCGTTGCGACTATGTTTTTAAATTCAAAAGTATAACTTCCAAAAGTTGACTAGACACCCCGCTTGATAATGCAATAACGAGACACTGACGATTCGAAAGCGAGAGATGTAGGTAGGCAGGTGGAGAAGTCAAAGTCGGATGCAGAAGTCCATTTCTCGTCAGTTTCAAGTTGATTTCTGCGTATTGTATGTCAATACTATCCAGCGAGGGTCATGCTATTCTTTATCTAATATGATTTTAACATTAGTCATTTTAATATACCTACATATGTACATACCGATCATGGCCCAGAAGGATTTTGTGCCGTGATCGAGATAACTTGAACGTAATCTATGGTCGCTTTCAAATATATATCTGTAGCGATTAATGGTCAATCGGTTTATGGGATATATTTAAGTGTCTGTAAAACAGCTTAACGTTGATACAGCATATACAAATCAACGTTGCGAAACTTGCGAGCAGTTCGGTTCCATCCAGCCATCTATCTATAATTATCTACAGTATGAATGGTAACTTACGAGTACTTATCATTATATGAGCGTGTTGTTTTCATGACAAAACCATTCTAAAAATATGATAAAATTGAACAAATGCTCTTTGTGTAGCTAGTACCTCGCTATTACTTCATCATAGCGTACTGCCTAGTTGCCTTCAGCGAATTATATAGGTATAATGTGACAAATGGGCTGACTGTTCAACTCGCGCTTTGGTCGTGGAAACTAATATGTTGCCACCAATTGCCCCTACTCAAAGTTTGTCGTTGAATTTGACAGATTGTTTACGCTATGTTAGATTGTTAAACCTACAGGCGCTATATTTCTAATATATATTGAGAAAAGTATTTAGTTAAGTATGGGGAACAGTTAGGTTGCTGATTTACATCAGGCCGAGCTGCTCCACTTTGCTCAAGGAACACTTAATTGTACGTGTTGGCAATTATTGGACAAAGAGTTGATTTCCTCAAATGCTTTCAGCGTTGTTTAAACATTACTGTTTCAAAATAAAAATGCAATTCATTGCTCTACTTTAAAATAACCATACTTATAGCTCGACAAATGTAATAAAGAGTGTTATATCAATTTTATATACTCTCGATTATGTGTGTACATACATACTGCTCGGCCGTCAAACGGGCCTCTGTATTGTGAACCCTTCCATTTATCGTCTTACCTTTGGCTGAATGTTGAATTTTTGAGCGCCATTAAGTATTTTTGTAATAAAAACTTTTAATTGAAAAAGTTATGAGACCTTTAGCGCATTGTGGCGTCGTCGAATATGAAGGTCTAGTGTGAAAGACGTACCTACGTTGCAAAATTGTCTAAGGTTTTTACAATTTTGATGCGCTCTGGTTTTGTTTTCACGGAATCATATAAACATGCTTTGTGTACCTGTGTCTGATACACAGCAGTTTAATTTCTAATATTGTATTCCATTAGCTGCAATTACAGGTTAAGAATCAGTTTAAATAATTAAGAAGTTTAAGTCGATCGAGTTAAATAATTAAGAAGAAAGCAGGTTACAAAACAGAGCCGTCAACAGGTGGTTAACATTGTTTTTCTAAAAATGTGAATGTAAACATCTAAAAATGTGACTCATTGGCGGTTCCGATTTATGTATATCAGTCAGTTTCCAAAACAAAGTCCCACTAATAATGACAACAAGCACACAACTCATCTTTCTTTTGAAAACTTCGTATTCTGGCAAACAGTTATATTTCCATTAATAGCTGTCGTAGTTTATAAAACATGTATATTCAAATAACCGTTTACAATCTGAATTACGGGGCTATTTATGTAGAAGTGAATCCACGTGAGTTCCAGAACTATTGACGATAACAAAATTGCAACTCGGCGAGGTCTCTCAATCTACCGAGGTACTCAATCAAGTGGCTTGAACGCTTGCCGTCTCAGAAAGAACACAGACGTAACGAATGTATTGTTCTCTTAGTGCTAAAATAAAAAGTACTCCGCCAATAGCTCCTCTGGACCGCAGGAATTGCTCTGATGAACGAGCGGTGCCGTTCTAATAGCAATACCTTTTTCTCTCGTTTCGAACGTGAGCGCTTTTATAAGAAAAATTCTAGCGAAACGAAACCCGCATAAGGGGATGCGGATAACATATATTAGTAGAGTTTGGCTCTCAATGGTCACGCAATGTCAACGGAACCTTTTCTGTGACACACACACTCACACACACACGTGTTTGTGCGCGTGCGTGATAAAACGTGACATTTAATCACCGGAAATTAAAGGTCAAATGATGATAATGATGACAATTTCAAAATATCATCATCAATGCTTTCATCGTTTCCCCGTCTGCCACGCTGGCTATATGCGAGTTGGCCGATATTCTATAATCTCAGTCATTTACTCTTCTAAAATATATAACGACATTCAAATATTTTATAAATTCGCATACCCCTTTAACTAGGAACCCTTAAGTTGAAGCTAAGGAATTAGTCACTAGGGGTCTTACTAAGTGTACAAGTTTTAAATTAATCTGCATGTGTTATTCAAAGTCCCATTTAAATCGGTTAAGTGGTCTCTAAAATTATACCGATCTCCTCTAAGTTTCCAAGGATATAACTATGAATAACCCTACATTAAATTAAGGGTTAAATTTCAATGATGTGCTCCACAGGCGTCGACTATTTACGGCTATGTTGTTTGTCGCTTAATAGTAGAAGTACACGATAATATAAGAGTATTACCAACATCAAAAAATAAAGATAAACACTAAAAGTAAATAAAAGTATAAAAGTATGTATACAAATTAATATTCCCAAATCCCAATTCGAAAGATCTAATTATCTTGGCCAATTTGGGCTTAAAAATAAAGTGTGGTTTTCATATTGCCGCTAAAACTAAAATGTTTTGAATATTCTTGAACTTGACTTGACTCACCTCAATATCATAAACTCGTAACTGTTTTAACAACGTTTTGTTTATTACTCCAAATTATCCAAAACGACCAACTATAACATGTAGTATATTCTAAAGATAAGACTAAACATATCAATATCTCGCTTCCCTTCATATGTACAAAATACCGCTTAACAAAATAATCTTATATGTAGAAACAAAACAGTTACTAATATTTGTAGATATCCTCCGTTCTCACTAAGCGTTAGGCGGTCTGCGTTGTTGTAAGCTGACCTTTGCTCACGGTATTTTGTATGGAAAAATCTTCGTGGCTTCTTACGGTTAAGACCCTTGGGCTCATTTTATAAGAATTTTGAATCTGCTTTAAGACCAGTCTCTGAAAATGAGATGTTTTGGCTTTAAGTTGAAACTAGTCTCCGCATCGAGCGGAAATCTGCGAGGCTTGGTCTGAGAAGGGTCAGATGATGAGTTTTTTTCTAACTTCGATTTTTGTAATATTACTATCGTCTATTGTGCAGAATGTGGCAGGTTTTTTAGAAAGAGTTAATTTCAAAGAACAGATGGAGGCCCACTGCCTCGATAGGTTTATGCGATTTTATTTCATGAAATATGTGTGTATATTTGGCTTTACTATTTTGGAGATATTTTGATTGGGATTCCTAAAATAACATTGTTAAACACCATTTTAATTTAGATAAAACGGTATCTACGATTTAGCTATCATTATTTTATTTGGATTGACGAATTTCACATTCACATAGAAAAATAATTTGTACATATTAGTAGAAGCAATTACTGTACGTATAGCATGTTGCTATTGCAGCGAATTACTATACTCCTATAAAATATATTGTATTTAGAGGAAATAAATAATTGTTCCTAATAATGTTACATACTACTGACTCACTTTTATGAAATCGTACAATACATTTATTGTGCATATACTATAAGTTTTGTATATATTTGAAAACTTTGTTAGTAAAATCTTAAGGCATCACAATTAAAGCTGAGCAACAAATATTGTATCAAACATAATATGTAATGTAACAGTATAAATTGATGTCATTGATTAAATATTTTTTGTCTGTACTCTATATTTATTGATCGAATGTTACCATACCTATACAGGCCACAAAATAACACTTGGACAAAGAACTGTACCACTTACTAAGACCTTACACAATACTACTGTAAGGTATTTATAAGTAACTAACGTCTGACGCTAGCATATTTTAAACTAGTAATAACTTAGAATGTAGGATAAAAATTCATTACTACAACCAAGAGACAATATAAAACCGCGAAAACGCTGTACATTTGCATCAAAACGCATGGAATCTTCTAGTCTGCTTATATTTAAACTATAATGTATGTGAACTAACCAACGGTAAATATTTTGTTTTGATTTCCTTTTGCTTATGGACTTTTTAAAGGTTTAAAACGATTTATTGGTTGACAATAGACATAGAATAACAATGTAAAAATCAACAATAACATTGTCGTGTTGTAGATAACGTTATCTGAATTGGTAGTATTTTCACGAACTTTTCCGCAAACTAATTTAGGGCATTAATTAATTATGAAATGGGACTGCGGCCTTCGCTACATTTAGTGTTCCTTAGGGAACAATTTGTTTCTAATCAATTTCTGTATAATTTCGTAACACAATGGTATACACGCAATAACGAAAACATAATTCATATACCTACTCGTACATGTACTCCTTACAATAAAGTTACTGCCACAACAAAATGGTTTCGATTTTAGTTGTAGCTAACTGCTATACGATTATATTTTGATGCTTTAATCTATCTGTATGTAGGTACTTTTGTACGATATTAAACAAAGATAAAGATGAATATTTACAACCAGGTTTGTGATAGAGATATTTGACATTCGATGCCCTCTACCCACTCCGTAAGGGATCTCACATGATGATGTAATAATAGAAATGATTTTGTAGAAGCAGATCACCTAATACTGACTGATTATAAACCTATATCGTTACAGTCATGGAATAGTTAGTTCTCAATGTCGCTTGTACGTCTTATAAGTTAGATCACGATTTAAGATTATTACAATTGTTTATTCGTGTATATGTCGAAATTAAAAGGCATGACATTGCTTTTTAACGCCCAATCGACGACCACAGCCAAGGAGATACAGATGTCAAAATTAATTTTATGGATGACTTAACACAATTAGTTTTTGCCCTCGATGTTTTCATGCGACCTTGTACATTTTTCACGGGCGTTTAATTAAAATTGGTGATGCGATGTATCTATACAATTGAGTATACATTTTAATGTTTACACGATAAAACTTTTTATAATTTGATTTGTTGGAGTCAAGACTACTGCATTTTGAATAATTGCACTTATAAACCATATACAACTATAAGTTTCATAAAGGGAGGTCTATGTCGAAATATAGCCCGAGGAGGTGTTTTAATGAAGATGATGATTAACGATAGTAATGATACTAACAACAATCTAAAATAGACATTGAGTGATATTTCCGTCCAGTCATTAGTGAACCTGATTCCAGAATCCAAAGTTTGTGGGTTTTTTTCTGTCTCTGATTGTAAGAATTATATTTATATTATGTATGTATTTTGTCATATATCTAGTTTATCAGTGGTGTTATGAACATAACAGGCTCTGCTGTCAGATATGCCGTTAATAAGACAATATTTTCCCAATATTGTCACGGGATATTTACTTATTTTTATTGTTGCTCATAAACGACTTCAAATATGTACATAGAAACGAAATAGGAATGTTCTGGAAAAATGGAGCTGTACATTTAAATGGTGAATTAGTTTTAAAAAACACGTAGAATTAGTTCAATAGAAACATTCAGTTTTACATTTTAATCGATAAAAACTGCCGTTCTATTTAACAGCTTAACGGAAAATTTTCATAGAAAAGTTGAGGGTGACAGTGAAATGCGTTTTTAAAAATAGAATAAAGCGAGTGTGTAGTCATATAATTAAAAGGAATACGGTAGGCGACGCACTCCTCACGGAACGCTTCTTGATGTAACAAGTGTAAACTAAACTGGACTAATTAGATACATTCGCCTACTACGTGAGCCTTGTAACGAACATTGGCTTCGTAAACAATTAAGATACTTAGCTGGAGCTACCGAAACTCTCAAAAGAAAAGATACAATTATTTTAGAAATACGATGAATTCAGTTATTACTATTATTTTACTATCACGCCAGGCCCGTTGCAGGGCAGGCAGAGGGCACCGTGGGCAAATCATTCTTTCTACATGTACGCCGATTTCAATGACTTCTGACTGCTGGATCTCTCAGTACCTGAACTATTTGGTCAAGATAGTTCAGACGTGTCCTTATTAATTGAAATATACATATATTTAAAACCACAAATTTTGATTTACATTTTACATTGTATCAGGAGCACCTAGTTGTGTGGATCGTTGACACTGTTGACTGGCACTGAAGTTCGATGACTGGGTTTACTGTGATTCTTATTCATTTTCTTGCTTATCGAAATAATCACAATACGTGATCTCTGTTGTAAATATAATTCATGTTTATTTTCAACAGTTTCACTGCCATATGTGTAAGTGAGCGATTTCCCACTGAGGTAACTAGTGATTTGTGTATTGAGATGGAATGGTTAGAAGTGAGGTTCAGAGTACCTTTCTTTCTATTACTGTTTTAGCAGTGCTAGTGTGTTTTTAATACATTGCCTTATATACATAGGTTTAACAGTAGGCGTAATGATGAAAAATGTGACAATTTTGCGATTTTAGGAAGATAAATTTCACCAATTATTATTGTTATTGTATCAGCAATTACATTATTTGAATATAGAATAGTTTCATAGTAATGATAGCAATTACTTCTCCCGCTGTACCGATGTCCTTATCGTAATTATCAGTTTTACACAAAACTAAAAACAATGTGAAATCAAGTACTCCACTTTAGTTCCAATCCAATCGCGCCACACGCCGGGGAACACATTAATCTCAACTAAGTGAATTCAACGAATTAATCTGCCCATTCACATCCGTAAGCACCTCGTATCGCTTCCGATAATCGCATTACCGCGCGGCGACTTGCGAACACTGCCTGTCCCATCGCAGACAAATATTCAGTTGCATGATACTGTTTTATATCAACAAAAACCTCTCATTTTCAAATACTAAGTATCGTCACTTATTGTTATATTATTGTATTATCACGACAGGCCTGTTAAGGGGTAGGCATAAAGCAACAAGAGCAAAATGTATCCGCGTACAGACATGACGTGGTTAGCCTACATTCATCACTCGCTTCGCACACGCACTGCGTATCAGACACTTGGGGCACCCCCATCGTCTTATTGTAAATATTATATTACTAAGTAAATTTCAAGGATATGTATTGTACACGGAATTATTTTTATTTATTTATTTATTTATTTATTTCATTTGTCACACCAACAAGATATACACTACAACTTTCTGAGAGTAGGCAATAAGTAATTTAGTGCTCAGTGATACCTC
>DWEE01000285.1:0-18888 GCA_018245755.1 Parelbella macleannani | reverse complement strand
TATTAATATTGTTTTTTGTTTTTTTTTTTTAATGGTACATAATTATTATTATTATGGTACAGTATTATGGTGGTTGCTATTAACTGGCAACCCTGCGCAATGCACGCCATCAATTAGCATTCCAGCTCCAGTCTATTCTCAGCCTAACACACATTATTCAGCCACGCGAACCGTTGACTGCCACTTTCGCGTGTAAGTGATATGTTAGTGTTATTTTTATCAACGTCCATAATTTACTCAGTGGCGTGCCTTTCAAGAGGCCTATGTCCAGCAGTGGACGATGACGGGCTGATCGCGCACGCGTACGTGTATGTGTGTATTGTGTGAGTGGGTGTGTGTGTATAACCATATGGTTACGTTGGAAAATGAGGGACACACATACACACACACACATACACACACACACATACGTTCGAGGATATCCTCGAACGTGCGTGGATCATACACGCACATTACACGCGCTGGTTGCAACGTTAAACGGAGCGATCAAAAAACCTTACGTTTCTCATTGTTCTTGGATTGTACGCAATAGTTTATAACCGAATAATTAATTTGTTATGTATGTACATGTCAATACATATCTGTGTCTTTTTTATTTACGGTTATCTCTCGCTGTAAAAGAGCAAGAGGTATATTACAAAGAGATATGAGATAGAAACAAAAAATTAATCCGCTTTTATATTTTGACAAAGGAAATTCTAATATAGTTGCTTAGATTCTATTACACTGCAGTGGTCTAACATTCGAATTCCTGGCATTCTAATCTGGCTACAAAGTTACATCCCTTTGGATACAACTCGCTACAAGGGCGAAAAAGAATATCACGAGAGAACCTCGCACACGCAAAAATAAAGCATAACATTGTCTAAGGCAAGTAAACGTCATTTAGCCGGCAAGACAGAACGACCGTAGTGAACATTATCACTGTAAAAAGGAACTGCCACCGACAGCGAAGCAATAAAACGGTGAATGACTTGCAATTGACAACGTCTAGTTTAATAAATAAATAAAAATTACACACATACATATCTTCACTCAAGATCCCTTATAAGGCAGGCAGGGAGCATACACTCCCAAATATCTCTATCCTTACAGATTTGCGGGGCTCCTTCAAGATATTAGATAATAGAGTGATTCTATTCATATATGCATGGCGGTTTCGGAGAGTAGCAAAAGTTTAAATGACTCAAAACGTATTTCCACCATATCATCAATTTCCACTCAAGCCAAGAACGTCTCGTTGATGTAGTAATGAGAACGCAATGAATTATTACGGCACAGTCCAGCAACCAGGCAATTACGCCTATTGAAAAGACGTACGTCTATTAAAAGGCCGTATGCGACCAACTCGGCATAAGCCTTAGAGGCAGTGTTGGATAGCATTGATGGAAGCGACGCAAGTACATACATATAACGGAATCGAACAATGGGAAATTAATCTGTATTTAAATTTTTGTAGGAAAATAATCCTTTTTAATAAGATGTATGCACCTATAATTGATGATAATTTGAGTACCTACCATACTCCTCTACCTACCGCTTCAAGAATCTGCAGGTATGATGTTACGATACGTACCTGCAGATCATGTTTTTTAGAATCAATCAATTACATACATCATATTACACATATAATTTAACAGTGTACTGCTAGACAATTAAGGACCGAATTTTTTATTCATTCAAACAGCCAAGAATAACAAACGAGCAGTGATACTGTATTGGAGTCTATAATTATTACGTCAGAATAACAAATTGTACTCAAACAAATGGGACTTCTGATAAATCTAAATAAATTACTACTTGGTGACGTATCTTACGCTGGTCGACCCCCGTCTCAGTGGCAGATTCACCGACGACTGGGCCAATGGACCAGCCCAAATCTGTGTCATTTTCACTATAACGATTAATTGCAGAAAACTAGAAATGTTAAGTGCTAGTGACATTCATGCCAACGAATATGATTGATGTATGCCACTGCCGCAGCGGATATGCCGCAATTCTCTACGTGTATGCCGTCCAATAGTACTTCATTTTCGCTTCCTAATTACCTGATGTAGTTATATGTATAATTGTTCTCATACTCATAACTTTACATATTACGTCGTTTGAATTTTATTTCTATATTTAAAATATTGTAAGTCAGCCACAGGTACTCCCTGGAAATGAAATAAGATTAAAGATGCTTTAGGAATACTCTCAGACAAAACACAAACACGCACACTATCAGCCTGTTATCGTCCACTGCTGGACATAGGCCTCTCCAATGGCACGCCACTGAGCTCGATCTTCTGGGCTACGCTTCCAACCACTGCCAGCCACTTTTCGTATATCGTCACTCCATCTGGCTGGAGGGTGTCCTATGCTACGTTTGCCAAGTCGCGGTCTCCACTCTAGAGCAACATGCAACCTTAAATCTTATCTCCGTCCCAATGTAGTTCTCGAAAATCACAAATTTAGATTCATGCACGTGGTATTTAAGAAAGAGAGTACATTGGTATATTTTACAACAACACAACGTGGAGAAATAGAACTTCTACCAAACAAATAACTTTAATTTTATGAAAATATACACAATCATATTCTAATAACAGTCTTAACATAATAACATTATAAATATTATTATTTTATTTTTATGATCTAATACTAAGAGAACTGTCATAGATATTCAAATGGATAGCAGAAATTTAATTTCACTTTGATATATTGAGAGTATACCTACCCCTTTATTAAAACACCAGATGAAAAATCCAATGTATTCATAGAACACCACACAGTTCTAAGCTAACAGAATCGGTTTTAGCTCTGATCAGTCGATATTTTAAACCTAGTAGCTACCCAGCCTTCCTTCGAGCCGGTCTTTGGTTTTTTTTCGTTTCACAGCTCGTCGCCTCCTTTCAGCGGCGGATTGAGTAAAGTGGTTGGGAAGTCATCGCGCCCTGTTTAAATTTGTTTAAAGGTTTACAAAGCTTTTATCGAACATCCCTTCCACAAAACGACGGTAGATTAAAAAGATAAAAATTCTATAGGGATGAAATAAATATCTTTTTTTTTATTAAAATTGGGTAGAGTAATTGATTTGAGGACACCGCCGTACTTGCACTTGTAGTAAAATATTTGATTTTTGTTGTATGATCTTGGCCAGATTGATCTCTACAGCTTTTCTGAATAGGATTAAGGAATCGAGCGACCAGGAAGTGAGGCGCAAGACGAGACACCTTCCACGAGGTTATCACCAGGATACACAAATCGTCGCTGTTGTGATAACAGAGAGACGATAAGGCAGCCTTCTAGAAATTGTGTACCGTCCTAAAATTGTCCTGTACTATTTTAATATATTAAGCGGCAATAACCTAACTCTCAGGGTTCATTGGTATCAGAGGTAACTCTAAGTATTGACCGGTATTGGTATTAGAGTTAAACAATATCGTCCATACTGATACCTTATCCAGCACCTCTTTATAAATCCTCGACAAACTTAAGTTACTAAAATATTGTATTTCGAAAGCAACGTATCTAAAATAGACACTAGACAATAGATAACGAGAAAACGTTCGCCTACAGTCTAATAAAAGAAAAATAATAGTATTTTGTGTCTTTTCTTTGTGTGCATGACCATCCAAACCTATATTAAGATTACATTTTTAGAGAACAAACCAACCGTAACAGTGGATCGAACTTTGATACGTCATGTACATAAATACATAGAGTCGTTATAATGCAGTTGTTGGGTCAAAATTAGAACATCGCTCATTGTGGTTTCGAAAGTACAAAAATAAATCAGAACGAACACTTCTCGACCACACAATTTCACATTAATGCAGTTCGTGATCTATTATTATTGTATTGACCAACTGTAGTGATCTATTTTAATATTACCGTCATACGCATAGGTAGAACTACTGAAACTGTGATTTATGTGAAGGTTCCAGGATCGTTTTCGTAATTTTTTTGCGTTACAAACATTTTTAAACTGGGCCCAATTTGAACTCATTTATATCGAGATTACTACAATATATCGTAGAGATTTTAATGTATCCTGCTATTACATTAAACTTAGTCACAAGTTATTAAAGAGTGTAGTTTTGGCAAACTTTGTAGTATACAAATTTTCTAACAATATATTTTTACTGTCGCTTGTTAACTCTGATTATATTATTAACAGCTGACAAGACCTTATTATCAAATAAACTACATTCTTCGATAGATCTAAATGCCTCCAAATCTCTTTATTTGATATAAGCTTAGAGAAAATATCGACTCAACGGCCAATTGCCCATATAATTTTAGAACACAAACAGGTATGCTAGCCTTACGAATCACGAATACATGGTGAAATATTTCACACAAGAACGATATAGACTCATATTTACTGCGAACCGAAAGAATACTATAACGTAACTACTTACTCAGGAGACCGAATAGTACATTGAGGGGTAGTTCTAACACGAAATAGTCAATACATTACTAACTTTAAAGTATTATTTAACCATTACTAACGACTAATAACCTCATGTAAAATTGTTTAAGATGTTACCAAGAAAAAGCTTCCTTCACTATTTATGTAATCGCTGTAAACCTTCACCGATCCTAGCTAACATTGCTTAAGTTATTCACGAAGCACCAAAACAATTTCTAACCTATCTACGCTCCAGCTTATAAACCGGCCATGTTTATATGGAGAGCTGGCAGTATTTTAAGGGATAACGGCGTGCACATTCGAGCAGTGCAGGTGAACGACACAACGTGAGAAATAGGTACCCACGGCGCTCTCGGTAACGTCCGCCGTCTAACGAGTTTTTAACTTTTACGATTATTAAACAGAGAACCGCATTGGAAATTAGGTCGAAAGTATCGAGCAGTAAGTGCCGGAGCGTGTTGGTGAAACGGCCATCGAATGCATCGAAGCCCGTAAGAAACTTGCACTATGTAGGCTAGACTAAGCGGCTGAAGCGGAATGGAATGTTTTATTTTTTTTAATCATCTTTTAAAAGTCCTCATCAACAAGACAGTGAATATAAAGTAGGAAGAACTTAAGGGAATCTCAATATCTAGTTGATAATTGTTAGACAATACATAATACAATAGAATATTTGAAACTCTTTGTGTTCCGACTCCCCTTTAATCATACTCTATGGTAAGCGTGATCTATAATCAACATATTGGATAAAAACTAACGTGTATTAAATACAGATATAATTATTTAATGATATAATGATCATTATGGATGAGGAAAAATTGAACAAAATCTACATAGTTGTCCCTCGATAATCTCGATAGTTGTCGTCACAATATCCAATAGTGCCATTATATAGCAACGTAATACGACACTTGGCAGCCCCAATTCCCCAGCGACCCGCGGTCTTGATAGCGATTCCCATCGCTAAATAGATCTGTAAACTTACCCGCACGCGGCTGAATATCTTAGCGATACTAGTACAGTTTCTAATTCAATTTGGAAACTATTATGTAAGTTCTGTGCGTATGCAGATGTTTTGGCATCGGTAAGTAATTTCATTAGAGTCAGGGTACAAATCATTAATATCATAATTATCATCAACCCCTTTATTGCTTCGAGTTGAACGCGGGTAATCATGTCGAAAAGATTTAAGACTAGTCTACCACGCTGGTCAATTGTATGATCACAGACTCCATACGCATTAGAGGACATTATGGTGAAATCTGAGATGTTTAAATTCGGAACCTTATGTCGCAGGTCTTGTACTTATGTACATCTATGCTATTCGTTAACATTCTATTCTTTACTCCAATTGGTAAGGAAATGAATTAGACTCTGATTGAGGCTATTCATACGCGTCTAAGATACCTTTAACAACTGACGAAGCCAACAAGAAACCGTAACAACACGGTCATATATTTACAATAATAACACACTTCTCACAGAGTTTGTGGCTCGGCATTAACAAGCACTAGTGCAAGACGACTAACGAAGCGAAATAATGAGTAGGGCATTAATCTCAATTGACATTCAGATCGTGGAGCGTGCTGCTACTTATAACAATTGGACAGTTGAACAAACTCCGCTACTGAGACGCTATACTGGATATTACAATTACGGAACATCGCGTAATTAGATTCCAACTGAAGATCTATTCGAATATACAAAAAGTGAATTTACAATCATAACTTATCCACCACATTCTGCGAGGTTATGAAGTGTATAGTTATGCATAGATATACCGCTACAGTATTTGAGAATAATTAAGAAATAATAATAACTCTCAGACCCCATAGCTCTACATGAAAATCTATTGTCATAGATATCATGGTCATTTACACAATTTAGAGGAAGTATCTAAGCTTGGAAAGGGTAATCAAAAATTAAATTTGCATGTGGTTTAGCAACTATTTAAAAAACTACCAAACGATACGAAATGTAATATAATGAGTTTATTTATAATTACAATATCGTGTACATTGAACATCGTAATAAAATCACAAATAATAATCGAAAAAGCATAGCTAGAAAACGATCTAAAGATATCTAGAAACATATATGAGGTAATAAAATAAGGAGATTCTTTAGTAACTATCACAATCACGGCCGAAGAACAATTTGCTACAATTGAAAACAAATAAATGACGCCGTCGTTTCAATTTAACCTCATCGCTTCAGTTTTATTTTCCACTCCCAACGGTCACTGAATAGAATCAGTCGCTCAGTGAAATGTTACAAGAACGATTTCAGTCAGTGTATGCAGTTGCTTCTTTAAAATGAAATTTACTATTTGATAACTAGTTTTTCAATTTTATTAGTACTTCAATTTTGGAAAACACTAAAGTCCGTTTAACGACTTTCATTTCTACTCTCACTGAATAAAATTACATTATTTTACCGTATGATCTTAACCTTATTCGATTCGTACGA
This sequence comes from Parelbella macleannani, assembly GCA_018245755.1. Lineage (NCBI taxonomy): Eukaryota > Metazoa > Arthropoda > Insecta > Lepidoptera > Hesperiidae > Parelbella > Parelbella macleannani. The sequence continues at coordinate 12,002 of DWEE01000285.1, read as the reverse complement.
CGTTTCATACACAATTAAGAAACACATGTAAATGGCAAATTCACAAATAAATAGTATTCCCGCAGTTCTGGTGTGACTGTCGTACATCAATCGTATGATATGTCCATCGATTATATGTATGTATAAGAAAAAGAATAAACAGAGCCATTAAAACTTACCATTTCTAGATATGACCCTGCGTAGCATGTGACCGAAGCGCCGCGCTCCCATACATTTTTTCCTTTCCCGAACCACTTCATCCATAGAATCACTATCAGTTGCTAAATCTTCTTCACTGTCATCAACGGACATGAAAGATTCACGCTTTTTAGATTTCTTCGCATTATGCTCTTTCGATGTTAAAGCTGGTTCACTTGTACCTAAGCTCTTTGGTTCGACAGCCCAGCCGTCCAGTTTATGTACATCGTTAAATAGATCATCTAAATTAGTTTCTAGTAAACCTTTGGCACTACGTATCACTTTGCTTTTGGTATCGTTGTGCGCGACAATCGCGTCTACACTATTCGACAGTCGTTTTTCACCACTCACACTTTTTATTGCATTGTTCAGGCTATGTCGCGTGGTCACATTGTCGTGAGTTTTTGTCCGCTGCTTCAAGCGCAACGAACTCTGCGTTATCAGAACTGTTTCTTTACGTTTTACACTTTTATCCGATAGCTCACTTATTTCCCGCGTCTTTAACTGCTGTTGCGGGTGGTTGCCGCGGAATATATTCGATAGCACAATCATTTTCACGATCTTCAGCGTTCCGATGTGGGTCATAAATTCCATCACTGCATTCCTTATTCATTTCACCGCGGCCAGTAACTCGCGCTAAACGGACGCGGGATGGGTTTGTGTTCGTTCAACAGCGTAAAACAAAAGCGATATTGTGTTTTGACGGCGCAAACCTACCAGGCGGCCGCCTGTTGCGAGACAACAATGTATGCAGATACATTCTTTATGGGAAAACTGGGTATTATTCAGACGTGTAGAATATTCCGAGTGCGGGAGCTTAGCCGATATTTCGCTGGAGTTGAGTTCGGACGTTTGAATAAAATATTAGCGCGGACAATACTCTATTTTAAATATAAAGTCTTTCACGTATATTTTCAAGGATAAAGACATACATATTACATAAGGAAATCATATTAAACAACGTCTAATGTTGATCAACAGACAATTACTCGTACATTTCGGTGTTAATGTGACAGTAACAAAAGTTTCCACAATTTAAATAAATGTGTAATTTTTTTTTCTATCTTGTACATAACGTGTAAAATGTACAACAACTAAATATTTCTCGAGATACAAATACATTAACACCGGGTGGGTCGCAACTTCGAAGCGACTTAGTTTATCTCCAGTTGGAATTGTCATTGCGGGCCAGATTCCTGGGCCCCATCTGTCACGGGGCACAAAGGGCCATTGTCTCAAGGCGCCGTGATAAAATTACTAGCCACGTAAACGTTATCGGTGTAGGCTTTGCGCGTTATAGCGAAACCGAAACAAAAATTCATCGTGACGCAAGCATTGTAGGTGTACAGTCGTTGAATAAAGAACAATATCATATTTTCATATTGTTGAGGACATAGTATCATTTAATTACTTGTATGTATATTGTTACTTTGTTAAATATATAGTACTCATAGCTACATCAGTAGACCTCGCGGCGTTAATGCCATCCGGGTGGATGTAAGACACGCGTACACACACAGATAATTATACACAAATGAGACCCACATCTAACTTCATAATAAAGATAAAGATAATAGCACGTGCCCGGAGGGGCCTCGAAGCCGAAACACACTGCGCGACAAGCCGGTGTGTAAATACGAGAAATCCTAATGTGGGGACTGAGAATATGTAGAAAATTCACGTGGCTAATATTGAAATATAAACAGACAGATATTTATTCAAAGCATATAAATACAATATACGCATCCCCTATTCAATGGGACGTATAAAATAAAAGGTATAACGTAGAAATACCACTACCACTCCACTGCATATCCCTTTAGGAAAATACAAGCGTTATGTGATGTATTTTGTATTCCACAATGCTTTAAATAAAAATGGACAGTAAAAACGTGCTGACGTCATCACCGGCTATTACCGCGAAACACGGACGACATTAACTCTACTGCGCATATAAATTTTGACCGCCTTAAAAAATATAATCACGCCAGTTATTATCCAGTATACAAACATCTCGTCTTCCTGCACAAACGAATAAGCGAGCTCGTGGGAACGCATCCGGATCACACAAGACTGGTTTTTTGCTACAATTCAATATTTCCGCTCCCAAACATTTGACCAATTACCATCCACCATAGACAACAATGGCCGGCCCGCTGTTCGCACACTTGTTAATGCGACGCTAATCGTTTCGGCAATCAAGATAAACTATTGCCCTCGGAAAGGCAAGGTTCAGACAGAGAGCAGGTTCAGAATAGACGCTACGTAAGAATATCTAATTTTCATATATAAAAAAATTGTATACAAATCATAGTTACTTAACTCGAACATCTTTATGGCATAAAATTTGATACGTTTTTAAAATTAATAATGCGAGGATATATATACGTATGTACATATATTCGTATATGTGTGATAGTTAAGTAGCTACAGATATTTAATTGTTCTTATTTTCATGAGCCTTAGAAAACGTAGAGATGGCTATCTCAATCCAACAACTCGCCAACGTCCCTGCCATATCTTACTCAAGACACCAAAAAGCGACGTCCAGGAACACAAAACATATAGGAATTTTTGCCACGAAATCCGGTCTTGAGGTTAACAATGTTTTGAGGCATTAATTTCCCGTGGAAATTAATTGTGAACAACAAAGAAACATTAAAGTTTCGCAACACTTCACGCACTCCGAATAATCAATCCTAACTATGTCGCAACTGTAAGGAAACTCACATTTATAAAGATACATGTAACACGAAACGATATTAAGAAAAATGGTAACGACTGGCAACATTTTATTCGAAGTGTCTATATTTCGCGGTCACGAGGTGGGCGGTAGGCTCGTTACGTCATTTGTAGGGACCTCTATTCATCAAAATTTTACGACAATATTGTGCGTTATTGCTTACGTATTTTTATACGAGTGTAACGCGGCTTATAGTCGTGTTGCTGGTGAAAATATGATGTATTCGATTGCAGATTTCAAGGTCACTGCGGTATTGTCACCACATATAATCACACATCATCGGCCTATCTGAGTCCACTGCTGGACATATGTAGGTCTCTACCAATGAGCGCCGTCGAGCCTTGTCCTCGGCTGTATTGGTTCCTTCTGTAAAACAATGAGGGTGTCTTCGGTACATGATAAGCGATCAAATTAGAACATGTGGTATTCCAATGTGATCAACTCATTTTTGTTTAAATTGTAAGTTATGGCTTTTTTATAACGGCACCAAGCTAGTTCATCTTTCTATCGCTGCTCGCAGAAAGAATTCCCGTCTTAAATGGTGTGGGGTTGAGAAGTTATTGACATATAGTAATGTCAGATAGCCCGTGTTCCTTACCTACTCTTTTTTTCCTAGCCTAACATTTCACCATGATCCATGATAGGCAGTAAAGTTTCGTTCTAGGATAACTGATGTTAATCAGCATGACGATAATGAAACTTATTCAGGTAAATACATTTATTTACCTGAATGTGCTGTTTGCGTAAGTGATATTTGTAAGAACCATTGGTGAAGTACATTAAATTCTGACACAGAAATGCTCCAACGAGGCAAGGAGATCAATGCATTATATATTTAAGGTTCTACAACACCATACATTGCGCTCGCAGAGTAAGTACCTTAGCAATTTATATGGAAATTTGAAAACGAATATTGAACTAATAAGAAACGCTTTTTATGAAAGGGTTGTTAGATAAACACAAAACAGCGGGATTGTTGCAATCTTATGTTATATTTTTAATAATAGCGTTATTTTGGTATGTTTATAGACGGTAAGGCTTTATTTTTATGAGAGGAGACACGCGTTCAACAGTAAAAATAGCGATAATGACGACTAGAAACGCCTGATACTAGTAGCAACGAAATGCAATAAAAATATACTTAAATAACCCACTATAACGACGTCCATAATTTTTCACAACAAACGAATAGGTGAATACATACAAGGACGAAGATGAAGGCGACGACGAACGCAGAACGCCTAACAGTACTAGCAATATGAAAGGGAATAAAAAAGATATTAAAAATAACCCACCATAGTGGCGTCAAGTATTTTTCATCATAAAGCAAGAGTTAAAAACGGATTTGCGATACGGCATTTTATTTGGTCAATTTCCTGATCCGAAGCAATCCCGCGAGACGACTCTCCAGTTTACGAACCCATCTCGCCGCCTGACACTTCGCTGATAACGTTTGATTGAAAATGAAAAATATATATATATAATCCAAGTTACTTTATTTTTCCTTCATATTACATCAACTATGTAACAGAAGCATTCGCTGAAGAGTATTAGATTTAGTGTTACTATTAAAAATCAATTCGTATGATACAAAAACAACATGTCAAATAAAATAAAGCACTCGAGCAAAGCTGACATACATAGTGTAGTAGGTATTAATTAATATCGATCAATTATTGAGAACAACTGACACATGGATTCTTAATTTTTATTTCGCATCTAGAAACGCAACTCTTCCAACTAACAATGAATTGCGAAACAAAAAATGAATATTTTTAAATTACTAATCCAATTTTCTAGATTATAAACGCACCGCAACAAACACTGATTGAAACGCTGAGCTATAAAAAAGCGATTATCCAAACTGACCATGCCGAATGTCTGTCCATTTAACCGTGTACGTTCACCTAGCTTCAATGAATTCGGATCTACTGTTTCGTGTTATTTTTGACGCGATAAACGGTATCGTTTCACTAACAGTTAGTTGTGTTAGGAGAAAATGTAACACGCTTACAACGGCATACAACGAGGCTGAATGGTGTTTTTATATAGAATAATAGATATAAATGTATATAATTTTATTCAGTCTATCAGTGTACTATATGAAGGGACTTTGGTACATAACTTTGTTAGATTGCGTGTAGTTTACAATATATTACGTGAATTGTAAAAAGTAGTCAATCATAATTGTTGTTTATGAAGTACAGACTCGTGTCGCATGTTTTCTACCAATTAAGACATATTATTTGAATTCTTTTTAAACTTGAAATTTGATTGGCCCGTTGGTCTAGTCGTTAGTGGTTTCGACTACTGAACCGAGGGTCGTGAGTTCAATTCCAAATAAATATTTGAGCGAACACGAATTTTTGTGTTAGGTCCAAACTGAAACATTACGTATTATATAAATATGTTATAACAAAATGCTTATCAACTGTCGGGTTATTATAACGCAAATTTTGGATAGTTTAGGATCGGATAACTGATTTTGTATAGTATACAATCGGATAGCAATGCATGAGATATCCTAAGGTATAATATTATTATACTTCAGTTTCGATATCTAGTAATCATTGTTAATAACATGATCTCTAAGCAGAATTGAACTTATCTACTACAGTCTAAACATGTAATAAATACTCGCGAGCCCACAGACGCTGTTTCACATCACGATAACGGCCACAAACGTGGACATATGCACTCAGTTTAATTCATACTAGAGCACAAGCCGCGACCTGCATTCCACACGCAGATAGACACACAACATTTGCTCAATAAATTCTCATGTCCTGTTCTGTCCTGCTCCACTCTCTATTCTAGTGACAATTCTAGATAAATAAAAAAGTTCTATATATAATACATTGCTAATAGCTTTATTGTATCCGTGCATATAGCAGTGCAAGTGACTAATTTTTAAAATAATATTGACACAGTCCAAGAGAAGGATATCCTATGTCGTGATTATAATACGCGGACATACAGGTACTCACACACTTTTACACACACCACACATACAACGACAAACGGATAACGCACATTAAAAATTAATAAAATGCATGATTCAGATATTTGTCCGACGGATAAGTGACCCCGGGCACCGTGTAGGTAACCGATCGGCATGCTTACCGTTATACCAACGGACCCTTATATATATATATATATTGCTAATTGCCTAACTACGTCTCGTATCCTACCTTTCATCCTGTGTAATATGCTGCATGACTTGACTCGACCTATTAAATCTTGTTCGATCCTGTTCAAACACATCTCAATAATAACACGTAAAAACAATGTAACATCACGCCTATAGCCCTCCAAGGGGCAAGCAGAGTGAGTAGTATACTCCCACGTTTCACCATTTATTTTCTATAAATTCTTTTTCTATAAATTTATTTTCACCACTGGCAATTTCTACCAGAAAATTAAAGTAATCCAATAGTACCCGACCCGAGAATCAATTCCAGAACCTCTCGATCAGCAGTCGCGTTTTGCAACCCCTGGACCGTCAAGGCAATGATCATCACATACATATGCATATATTATGTACATATTTCAAGAGCACCATCCAAAGCCGGATGATATATTCGCGTCGCTGTCTAAACACCGAGCGCGATTATCATGCGCCGCGCCGGGGAACGCGATTTATGGGTCAATTGCATAACCATGATGTACCTACATACCGGGCTGGAATTGCCCCACGGATTAAACGCATGAACAACGTGAGCTGCAATACACACGTAACCTAGAGATCATCATCAGCATCAGCCTAACTCCACAACTATAGGAAGACATTGCCCAAAATCCCCGCGCTGAGCATGCAATTAGGAGATCTTAGCTATAAAACTCTTACTTATGAGTCACGTTAGTAACAACAGAGCTTATTAAATCTTAACCATCTGATAACATGATACGTAAACCAAAAACTCGTTTTAATTTGCATTTAATACCATATGGCATAGAATCTACATACATTTGCGATTTGTTATAAGTGCGCCGTTTAAAAAGAAGAATGCTGTTTCCAAGATTGATTCAACTCTGTTACTGTTGGAGGTGACCGTAGAGCGACAATGTTTACCTCTAGGTCAAAAGACCTCAGCTAATTCGTTAATCAATGTTATGAAAATATAACATGGGCTTTGTTTTAGAACAATCAATTACACCATTAGCATAGCGTCACTGATAAGTTATTGCAATCGATGTGTTAATTAAATACATCAGCGGCATGCACTCAGCTCCGTGGCTTGTTCCGAATGGTAAGTGGATGTTGCGATCCTCGGTGTTCCATTTACAGTGATTACTGAACGTACGGTTTGAGGGAATAAAGGTTTCCTATCTTTGGATTTAAAAAAGTTGTGCTTGGAACACATGCGCGATAGACGTGAGATTTCTTGCTAATTTCTAATACGACATCGCATCAGGTTTCTTAAGCAATTTAATGTTATATTTTTAAAAATCTTCATAGGTATATACGTATGTATTTACATACGAACTTCTATTTTGACAGAAATGGTAAGACAAATGGGTTGAAGGATGATGTATATACATAAATATGAACGAACTAAACGAATCATAGGGCAGCGTAGTGTTCCTCCGCTAACTAACACTAATCACACGTATGGTAATGACCATTGTGTGATATAATGGAAAACAGGTGCTCGCTCACACGATATCCATGTAAATGAGCAAGTTAATTGGCCTTGTGAGTATTATTGGATTATCCCATTCTAATTTTGTCCGACAGCAACGCAAATGAACTCCCTCAAAGGTAATATTGTCCGAATGGGGCTAGCCGGAAACAGATGACGCTGCTCGCAAATAATAGTGAATTAATGAATTTTGGTTTATTTATACATATAATTTTAATTATTTTCTAAGAATTTAAGTCCCATAAACATTCATTTTACCTACTAAACAATATTATTAATAAGAATATCATATAGTTATTCCTCCTAGCAAGTAATTCCTTATACTCAGATTGATATAGTACCTACAGACCAATTTCAAAAGCTACATTTAAAACAGCTAATTTTAGGTTTAAGAAAATGTAACAAATGAGGCCAACACATAAAAATTGATCGTTATCGTTTTTCGTAAATCTTGTATCTGAACTTTGATTACTAATTTCAGCGTGAATATATTCCGACCGATGACGCCATCAAAGGCCTTAAAAGCAAATAGGAAATAGGGAATACGATATACAATAGTTCTATAGAAAAAAATACGAATAATAACATAAACAAAATTCTTAGCGACGTTTTTAAATACGTCCGTTTACAAATGTTACACAGGCCGCTCGCATATTCGTAGGACAAGTATTTTTAAATATATTACACCTGTAATTGAAACGGCGTAATTTTTAAATGCAGAAAATAATATTCTGTAAAAATAAAAACTGATAGCAAAGAAGGAAAACGGTATATCGAATTTTTAGAAAACAAAGTAGGTAATACAATAAATAGAAAAAAAATATTGTTGGAAATTAACCAACAATCAATTATCTTAAATAAATGAGTCAAATAGAAACCCGTCTATAAAGACAAACATATTTATGACACTTGATGCTCTGCCTAATTCTGCGTTACTTCGGAACTGGCGTGACCGCTATAATAATAATTGTTAACTAAACCACTCCAATATAAATGAAACTATAGTTTTATAGCTCAGTGGCGTGCCATTGGAGGGGCCTACGTGCAGCAGTGGACGGGAGTAGGCTGATGATGGTGATGATAGCTTTATATATATACCTACATAGAAGTTGTCCCATAGTCGTATTACCAATACTTAAGCAGAACGCCCCGTGTGCCGTGTATAATTCCAAATACAAGATCCTGATCGAAACACATTTATTTGGACAGAACTAAATTAGCCGATACCATTGGGGGTTTGTTTAACTTTATACAGCATTGTAGTAGTAGCGTAGTGATCCATTGCCGAGTTTAGCAGCTAACACCGACACTGATTTGCTAGCGGCTTTAATAATTTACTTTACTGATCTGTTGGTTAATCCATTGCATGCTGACCTCTTAAAATGTTGTTACTATAATGCTCTTTTAAATTCATATTGAAACAATTAACGGAAGAGCTTCACTGCATGTTAGCATTGTTTGCTACAACAGATTAAAAAATCGTAGTGTATGTATATTATATGACGGAAAGGGACTGGCATCATCGGTTCGATTCGAAGTGCTCACTGGCGTAATATTGAAGAGGGCTATGTCCAGCAGTGGACGGAATACGCTCATAATAAATGAATGAAAAAAGTATATTTTGCTGAGAGTGGTACCAACAGCTTGATTCGGTAATAGATCATCGCCTCTAACGCTGAAAACGTGATTATTCAGCCGCTAATTATCTGGCATGCCGCCGGGGCAGCAATAAATCAGGTTGAAGCGATACAGTTATCGCTAACGTCACAAGCCTTCAAACATTATCGCCACATTGTCGCTATCGCCGATTCGATCGTACTACAGCCTCGAGCGTCGCGATAGAGTTCGTCACAGACAGAACTATTATATATTTAAAGCTAGCCTATTAAGTATAAAAAAAAAATTATAGCACGCCATATTATGACATATTACAATATATTTTCTTTAGTAACGTCCCACTGACCACACACACGTAGCCATGATATGAAATTACCTCTTACCTCGTCTGTATATGTACATACTTGAAGAAATATAACAATACATAATCTCGGTATACGAACGGTATAAAGACCGCGAAGATACATATTACAGCATAGCAACCGTCAGTGTTAGCTTGTTACAGTATAAAATTAAAGCGCAATAAATTACAAGATATTATAGCGCCGTCTGTAAAGACCTTTATAAATGTCGCTGGTTAGTGAACTAACGATAGTATACAATAAGTAGCACTAATCGTGTGTACTTTTCGCTAAACAAAAGGGCATTGACTTCAAAATAGTCAGAACTAAACGTTTTTAATACGTTCACGACTCAACTATGGTAATGAGCGTTTTTAGTTAAACAACGCAACCTTAGAATAGTTTTACCTTTTTTTACTTCAACAAAGATTTTTGAACGGAACATGATAAGAATTGTAGACAAATACTTTATTTATGTATACATCTGTTATCATACACGTATGTGTGCCGTGGAAAATTTAATTCTTCTTTGAATAAATCTTACAGGACTCTTGCCCCACCTTATAATTCCATAATAATACAAAGTAAAAAGATTACGTAGATTTACTTACCTTTATACTTCACACGACTTATTATTTATACTTTATATTGAACAATGCACATGTGACCAATCTCAAAATCAGGTCATTTCCATTTGTTTTGCAATTAAAAGTCGCGGCACCTATTTAACCGAACTTAACAAATAGAAATAGAAGAACTTTTATTCCATCAATATAGTTACATATTACACATATAAAAAAAAATATATATATAAGTAACACGATGGAAAGGGCACGCACTCAGTCCTTGCCATGGGTGGCCAAGCGTATCCCATGACTACTGATTTTCAGTGACGGCCCCTCTTTCATTTTTCTCGTGTAGTCATTAGTTAGTTCTAAACTTAATGCTTGCCGCTTCTATCACATTTAACAGATCTATAAACAAAATAGTCGCTAACAAAGAAATGGATACAATAGGCTATTTCAACATAATCCAGTTTACTCACAACACATCAACGAAGTGAGCTATTTACGAGTCAGTGCACTATAGGGCGCGATCAATCACGAGGGCGTAATTCCACTCATTCAACGCTGACTTCCTATAGAAAATGATACGCCCGCTTGGCAACACAATCGCTCCGAAAAGTGGAAACACCCAATCGAGATAGTGACGGCACGGATATTATTATTTAACGAGGTGATACTAAAATACCTAATATATGTAGAATACGTAGTGATCGTTATATCCCTAACAAACCATACACAATTTATTCCACAGTCAACCTATAAACGGTCAGCCAAGATGACAAGTTTCTCCGCAACACCCTTCTGTTACCAAAAACATGGTCGTGGGAAATACTGACGAGTCAGTGGATCAGTCTATGTCTTCTACGAAGTTGTCGAGAAACTTTATTGTTTGTAGCAATTATCGGCTTCTAGCAAACAATGCAGAATAATAAATATCTTTCATAGTAAGTCATACAATCCAAAACATACTTTCCCCGTTCAGTAATCACCGAATACAGTCTTACGCGGTCACATAAAAAGCATAAAACCTTTCACATATGACATTACATCGGCTGTTAGTACCCTGCGTTAGGGACCCGTTCGCTTTGACATTCCAATATCACTTCGGCATTCCAATAACACTTCGGTATTCCAATATCACATCGACAGTCCACTATCCGTCCATTCGGTGGATTTCAATGAAAGAAACAAGAAACCACCAACCGATATCCATTATTAAATTAAACCCACTATAGGCGGGATGTTATCAGTGCTCCGAAGTTTGCTTTACAGGATGTCCAGAGTACCCTTTACCAATTTTCTAGAGAGTTCCATTCGTTGAAAACCAACATATCGTTTGTCTGATAAATGCGGTTCAAACTTCAAAGAAACCGTCCACGTATGAAGGTCTACATCAAACACGGATAGGAAACGTGTTTACTTGATTATATCACACAAATGAGTCCGTTTACATAGCAAAATATTGGTACCGAATCAATTTTTAAATTGAATAAAAATATATTAATAACAACAGTTACAGTTTTATGTTTGAGATTTCAGCACCTCTCTCCGCTGATCCGGAGTTCGATTGCTCTCACGCACCTCTCGACTATACAAAATTGTGTGCGTCTTTTATGATGTATTATATCGTCTCTATTACGTTAAAAAAACGATAATGAGATAACCTACAGGTAATAGAATTCTCAATAACTTTCTACTGATCGCATCTATTCCCAATTTTGTCAACACGGTGCACAAATGATCTTAATCATTCTCAATGTAAAAGACAATCGGTACGCAATATAATATGAAATTTCGACCCATTTGTCATTCCACTGTTGGCTCCTCACATGTCGAGAGGGTTAAGGCCATAGTTTGCCACGCTGCCCAAGTGCGGGTTGGCATACTTCACACACCTTAGAATTTTTCTTAGAAG
>DWEE01000284.1:0-18890 GCA_018245755.1 Parelbella macleannani | reverse complement strand
AAAAGAGGTGCGCGGCATGGATTTGAACCCAGCACTCCCGGAGTGAGAGGCAATAGAGTAATACATAACTCAATACTCTTTGAGGAGTAAGTAATTACATGATAGTACTTTTTGTACAATATAAAATGTTACAAGATAAAGGATGGAACACATCGTCAGGTAACTTGCCATCTTTACAATTATCGATAACTTTCACCAAGACATGTGAAGTTCACTATCCCGTACGTGACCATCATGGCAGACCATGCCCTTGGACCTTTGCAGTTTGAGAGGAGAATCTCTTCCAACAATGGTATCAGACAAGCGTTGATGATAACGTGTAAAGTATTGGCTTGCTGCAATGTTTACCATTGTCACGTCGCACGGGTACTCCGAACGATCTCTCTCAGAGAATGTATGACAGTAGGTAGATATAAATAACAAAAATCATAATAAGTCGGAAATTGTAAACTCCATTGCGTGTCGTCACGCGACTGACACGGCGTGTGTGCACTGACTACAGCGCCGAGCGGAATGAAATGTGACTGGAATTACTGCCTCATATGTGGGTGTTGTTACCACGAACCCTGCTCGGAACAATTGATTGGAGAAAATACCAAAGTACAGGAAGAATCTTGCTTTATCACCATCGGCTTCTTCCAATCCAGTACTGGATTTGCCCCGCCCAAATGACGATGATCATTGTAGTTTTGTCAACTTGTATGGGATACATAACATTCTAACATAAATCATTCTATCTCTCTCTTTTATATTCCCGCCATAGTACATAACTAACAGTAATCTAAATCTAAGTATCGTTCAAAAATACCCAATAAAAATAGTATTATTAGTCTATGACATTTGAAATAAATGTTTAGATAATTTCAGTCATCATCATGATCGTCAATAACCGCCGTTTCCAAGTCGAGATTGCTAATACAGTGTTACACTCTCGTATAATCCGCAGAAATTAACCTGGCATGGCGCTATGACGTCGGAATGGCAAAGTCCTAACACAAAGAAGCGACATCGTCAGGGATCGGTAGGCGGAATCGTATGGCGAGAGGGAAAGCGCAATCCTCGCAAGTGCTCTTGATGTCTGCGAGTTGTATGTTAACATGAAATTCCTCCGCTTGACTCGCCACGCCATGGGTCAATCATGGCAATTCGGAACGCTAACGACATCTCATGCCGAAGTCAATTCAGCGTCATTTTTCTGTTCTGGCGTGCGCGCTTGTCGCGTGACGACATGTCGCTTTCGTGCGGGGCACGCGGTCGGAGACGGGGGTTGTCGTTTTTCTAACTAATGCCACGAACCCATAACATTGTTCTGGCATATTTTGTTGTTGTGACACTATTATTGTAATTTTAATGTCTTTTAACAACGTTATGTCATCAGTCGTTTTAATGTCTCCCACACGATTTGTTATTTGTGGAACTTCTTGCCATCCTATTAGCGGGGTATCCTATTAGCGGTTTTGTCTTCAATAACTTTCTTTTATCAGTACTATTTTCTGTACTGTCTTGTATTTGGCAAACTATATTTACTTCTTAACAATTAAAAAATCTTTAAATGGTTTTTATTTGGGTGTTTATATCTCTAATGAAATGTTATCTTTCTTTCTTGGAGTTCTCGTAACTCGTAACTCTTTTATACATAATTTTCCGGTTCAGTACCTACCCGCGTCTATTTGTGTTCCTGCGAAGTGAACTCCTCGTTTGCAGTGAATGGAAAAAACTTTGCATTCGTGAAGAGATCCAGCGCTAATGGAAAAGTTTCTCGCGAGGAGACGGAAGCTGAGCTATACGCAGGATATCGAAGTGTGTATACAGATAGTTTCTCGGCAAGTTGGCATTTGAAATTACATAATTTGCTAATGGAATTGCTAGAGTCATCGTAGCCAAAACTTAATTGCAACAGGTTGTGAAAGAGAAGCTTATCGAACCAGCTGAGAATCGTGTTGATTTTAATGACATATGTAATAAATTTTTTCTCGTCTTTTTTTATCCTTTGTTTTTCATTAGGGAGTTTTATCTCTCATTATTATTAGTCAGTCATCGCTTGTAAAATCCACGTAAAAATAATCCAAATTATATCCTACAAGACGGACAGCGACAGGTCCCATAAAACTGATTGGTAGGATGAATCCAAACAGAAAGACAACTCAGAAATAAACCTAAAGGAATCAGTAGAATCAATTTATTTATATGATTTGTCTGTCGTCCATTTGATGTAACTGCTTAACTAATGTTACGTGCATGGACTATGGTATATATCGATACATTTATTTCAGAACATGGGGGTTAATAGGGAAAATTATGGTTGATTTCGCTAATCAACTCAACTCCGAGATACACCAGTTAGCTCGAGATGTTCTAACTCATACAGGGACCTTACGCAACGCATAAATCAAGCCGGATCGCGCGGCGCGCTCGCGGGCGGCTCGTATCTGTTCGCGGTGATTTATGCTCCATCGTATCCCGACGCAGGCACCCCCACTTGACCACCATCCACCGACACACCGCTCTCGTCTACCATCCGATGACTCACGTGCTTGAATATTTGTAGCATCAATAAACTACCGTTGGGCAGCCATGAGATAGTTTTGATATGGAATACTATGATACAACTGATTGAGATTTGTCGGTTCTGAAATAGCAATCAATTTTTCATTTGCAGATCGATGCCCGTACTATCCTTTCACTGGCCCGTTGTTCATGATTAAGTAACCTATTGCTGTCCAGGACAAAAATTTCTCTGATGAACAACAACAGTTTGTTCTGCGTTTAGGAGTAAAAAAGTATCTGTATTTTATTTATTTATTTATTTTATTTATTTATTTACTGTATAATTATATATTACATTTACATATGTAGAGTTTATCAGCCGTCTCGTTACCATACAACCTTTCTTCGACTCTACTTTAACAGGTCAGATGGTAGTGTTTGCAGATGTCACGAGATATTAAGTGATTATACTGACACATTGGAGAGTACTATGTCCAGCAGTGGACGGGAGTAGGCTGATAATGATGATGATGATGATATTGACACAACCGAACGTTATAGCAATAGCGTGAGCACAGGGTGGACAGCAGAACCTTTAAACAGTCTAAATATACGCTCGAGAACGATCTAACAAATGGTCGCAGATAGATGTATTGTCTAATGAATTACGCATGAGTTGGGAGAGGTCGGTGATATCATGCCGCTGCCATTGCGAGCGGTCAGGGTTGAACTGATAGATTGATCGGCTCACGTGTGTACTGTACTGGAGGTTTTATTTTGCTGATCAATACTCACTATTGAAATCATCCGGTAAGTAGCTGATCAAAAAATAGATCTATTGCAATATTAATTTTATAGTAACAAAAACTCAGTGCGAAAGAACTCAGCCTCTCACTCAGGTTGTATTGGGTTCAAATCCATGGCGCAGTGTGAACTTCATGCTGACTGATTTACATTCGTAGAGAATAAAGTGCTGAAGTTATAAAATCTGAAATTATAATCGTGGGGTCCTTTGGTAACGCAAGCACTCACTAAAAAATAATGTTCAAAAATGTGGATTCTAAGAGCAAAATCCACCATATGATATTTTTGAATAAAGTTTCACCATTTTTACAGTCACAAAACAGGAGGATGAGAACTACAGACAGACTTATGGTTAATTGAAAGATCATTTCCAGACGATCACAGAAAGCTTATTTTAATTAAAATAAGAAACAAAAGTGATAAAGATGTGCAAAAATCTTTTAACCCGCAACACATACGCAAAGTACATATATTTTTCTAATATGCATTAGACTCGTGTTTGACTACAATCTCACCTGATGCTAAAGAAGAATCAGCCTAGGATATAGCACGCTCGCCTAGAAAGTGCCTGTTCACACTTTCACGTATATTACGTAAAATATTCTTGTAAGTCTTGAACTGAGAATGATTGTTGCGACTGTTAGGTGTTAATTAGACGCTTCGTGTTCGGCCACATTATTCTCAGCGGAGTACATGTGCTGCATGAATGGGTGGAGGTCGCATGATGTCACCCGGCGTCGCTGCGCGCGGTCAGGGCTAGGTGACTGGATGAACTCATTTTAACATCAGCATTCTTACAGTTCAAGTTTGATTCTGTGTTAAATCGTCTACATTCACTTGCATCACTTCTGGGTATGTTTTTAGTGTTTATGAAATTTCAATATGAATGTTTTATCACTAGTTCAGTTTTGTAGCTCACGCTGTACGGAGTTGAGTTTATAGTAGTATGTAAGTTGGTAATACATTATTATTATTACCGTCTAGAATATAAGTCGTGTGTGCACTCTTACCGCAAATTTGTATTCTCAAGGCCCTTCTCAATTCTGGTTCGAATCTGAACTTATATTTTTTTAATGTCTGATACTTTTCCTAGATCTGTGTAAACGATTTACAAAATTGTAAGGCTTACATAGAAGTTTTCAATAAATTTAGATAAATGAATGGGATGTACATATATAGAGAAATGAATTTGAATCATTGGTATCTGCCCGCTCTGACCTAAGGTCGGGGCTGTTGTAGATGACAATGTCCAAAGCCATAAAAGCAATGAGCACATCCTCGCCGGCGTCGTATCTATTGTGGCCAGTTAGCTCCACGCCATTGTGCCCGCTAACAATCGTGCGACATTCTCGCGTACGTGACACAATGTGCCAGGACGAGGCCGCTTGCGGTTTCATCGACCAGTGTCCCTTATAGGTGTATCTGCCCAAAACTGATAATGGAAGATGTTATGAATTGATTGTGTCAAGAACCTCGAACAAACTGACGAGAATAGCCGACGCCGGGACACGGGGCTCAGAGGTGTGCCTTGTGATATCCCTATGACTTACTGTGCACTAATGTGGGTTGTTGATCATGATGATGATGACAATGATGATGACAATTAACGTTTTGCAGCTATTTTTGGGCCGTTAGTATTGACAGCTGCTTCTGATGGCTGTTAGTGAGTGGGATATATTTACAGACAGCCATGAATCCAAAGCGTAGTAGGAACATACAAATACGTGTTGAGGAGTTTTGTTGATTTTGTACACAAATACGGATTTCGATTCGATTTCTATGATTTCTCATCCAATCGTGTGCGGTTACATCGCGTGGTTCACCGGAGTCGCACGCAATCTGACACTCCCACCCCTAGACAATCAGTGAAATATTACATGCAGGGACATAATTTTCAAAAATAGCGATTGTCTTAGTTTACAGCGTCTTTCTCTGAGGGTTCTGGGTTTAAATCACGGCGCACACCGCCTTACAAAATGTGTCCTTTTTCTGAATAGGTGAACGAAACCGCGAGAAAACCTCTGTTTTAAGACGTTTCAATAAAGTTCTCTTCAACGGGTAATATCTGCCAAGCCGTACTTAGTCAACGGAGCAGACTATCGTGTCAATCCGTCTCATTTTAAGAAAAGACCAGTATCCAACTGTGGGACGACAGAAGTGTTTTAATAATTCTTATAAAAAATTTAGCTTTCAAAATTTAGCTTGACAATAAGCCTATTGTGTAGCTGTATTGTAGAATAGCTGGTGGTAGGCCACCACCAGCTATTCCATGGGACTTAAACGTAACTGGTGAAACGTGGCAATGTACTACACTTCTCTGCCTACACCTTCGGGAATTACAGGCGTGATGTTTCGGTTTTAAAAAATTCATACTTCTAGCGGAGGTAAGGACATTAGAAAAATAACAATAAAACGTAAAAAAACGCAAGGCTGTTTTCAATTGGCGTACGATCACGTAGTTACCAGTGGCCGCGGTAACGCATACAATTTGTTCCATATCGTAGTATCGCACCGGCTGGCGCTCGGCCAGCACTGAATCATACGCCGAGTGATTGATCGCGCCGCGGAATTGACTCTCTTATTCGCTCTCGGACGTGTTTATTGCTCCGAAATGTGCATAATGTTTCCATCATAAACACGTATTTAATACGTCCTACAGTCGATTGCTAATCGTACAGATATCGCTCGTTGACGCATGTGTTATATGTATGTTGATATTATATATTGATTTTGTAACTTTTATGTTATTATTGTGTTATTACGGCGGGTCCGTTATGGGGTAAGCAGAGAGTACTCAGTGCCAAATATTTCTATCCTTATTTAAATGTACTTGTTCTTCACTATTCACAAGCACGCCTGTTCCGGTGAATACTAGCTTCTCTATCAGCCAGTCTCGGACCTATTTGGTCAAGACAGGTATTGGTCTCCCACAGTATTTGCATACATCCATTTCTATTTTGTCATTCATTCAACTGTTTTAAATTTATTTCTATAATATAAAACTGCCTATTTGCTCGGTGCTCTATAAACTCAAGTTTCGATGGTGCACCAGGGAAAAACTACAAAAGAGAAGCAAAGATTCAATGACTGGAAGATTTTTCGTCAGGAAAAAGGGAGATTTTTCTTCAATGGCTTGTAAAAGACATGGAAAGAGAAAGAGAGACAATATGAGACTTCTTCAGGACAATGCAGTGGATACATTAGGTCTTGTTGCATGAATTTGATTTTGTATAAGATTTAAACGTAGACAAAAGTTTATTTGTTACTATATCATCAACACGGTCATTACACGGGGCGGGGGCAAAGCGCCGAGAGCTCAGTATCTCAATCCTTCTACCATCTGTGTTTTTTCTGTATTCGTTACCTACGTCATGCACCACACCGGTTTCGAGGAGTTATATTAACAGCATTGTGTGGATCACCAGCCACTGTCTGACCTTTAATTGATTGGTGGTACTGGTAGGATCTATTGATAGTGAGTGGTGAGTTTTTGTCTCCCTCATCACCTGCCTCCATCATTCGCTTTGTTTTCAATAGAAATGGGTTTGCGTACTAAAATATGACATTTATTAGAAGGGGGGCCCTTTTCGGGCGATCGGAGAGACCCTGGTTAGCAATAAAAGCATATGAAGATAAACTATGTCAGAAATAGGCATTAGTCACCCAGTGGCCGCGTTGTCCAGCGACAATTGGACGAATTAGGCGCGCGGCCTGCAGACGGCGAGGTCACGGTGCGTGTAGCTGTCAGGAAGACACTTTTGTCCTGTTACTTTGGAGGCTATTGGAATGCTTAGGTTCGAGAATAATTCTACCTATGCTAACATACATATAGTAACTTTTCCTAAAACGTAACATTATCACGTCTGTGTTTCTCCAAAGGGGTAGGCTGTACTGTTTAGTTATACTCTCACGATTCACCAAATAATATTTTACGTCCCACCGTTAAATAAGGGTGAGTCTATTGCCATGCACCGCATAAATCCCAAGTCCGAACAGCTATTGGGTATTTCGAGTTAGAGAAACCCTTTAATTTATCCAAAAATAGACATCGCAAATAGCCTATGTACGTTTTATCCCAATTATCTACCGGGTTCTAATCAGACCTCGACTAAGTTGACAGGCTTCCTACAATTTTATCCCCATCGTGATTTATCATCTATCGCAACACAAGAGCTATTAATTACCTTTGGTTTAAATCTACGTTACATAACGTCAGGAACAAATTAATTGAAATATGCATTGAAGTCTCAACATTATCTCTATCAGCCTGGGTCACCTGGATGCGGCCAGTCGAACCTGATCTTCAGGACGATCCTGTGTCCAGCAGTAATATTGGAATTGTGACTGTAATATTACACCGACCATTCCTTTGAATAAAAAACCGACAATTCATTTGAAAATGTTCAACTCATGTGGTACTCAACCTGGCAACTATCAGCACGAGTCGTAGACGAGCGCGCTGGTCGGCGTTTTCGTGGCAATTGACCGAGCGGTGCAACAATTCGCCGCGGCTGAGTCACCGCACGTCGCGATAGAGTGAGCCGTTCTGGAGAAACAATTACCCATTAGCACTGGTCCGGTAACTGGCTGAGGGAACCCCCCGACACCTACCATACAACTCTATTCACAGATCCTTACGAAATAGTGTATCTTATCTATGTTTTGCGTGAAATTCAAAGGAAATGGCAACTTTATTGTTTTTTTTTAATTGTGGCTGATTTTGTTCTGTTGGAACATTCCTTTGTGAATGTTACCTTTAGGACTGGCATACAAAATGTAACATACTGACCGTTGAAGTCTTATGGTCCGTTCAGACTACGACACAATTCTGACATAAATGTCAGACATTAATGTCTGTACTGTTTACACCTAACGTGTTCACACAGGGGCTGTTGCGACGCTAATTATCGTGTCGCAATAAAGTTTCCAATTACAGACACTCGTGTTCACACAGAGACATTCGATTTATACACTGAGTGTACCGTGTATAGTGTCGTAGTCTGAACGGGGCATTAGTCTCTAAATACTTCTGTGAGACGTATATACGACACTATGTTGGAGTCTCTCATGCAGTGATTGTTCTCACATTTCATGTCATCTATTAATTGGAACAGTTTCACTGTTATTACTTCCTCCCTGATGAAAACACAAAACATAAAGTTAAGACATTTCATCGGAATGCCGGTCTAAACTCAGGCGTGGACACGGAGCCCTCGCTCCCAGTAAGCCCAGCTTAGAACACCTACGTCGTGCTTACTGTTGCCTGAGATCAAGGTTTCTAGACCCAGCCCGAACGAGTTTCTCAGATCTTGTCGCAGCGAGACACAACTTTTACTTGTCTATGTGTGTATGTGTTTGTGTGGAGCGGTATTGTAAGAAACTGGAAACAAGTTGGGAGTGCGCAGCGAATGTCTATGACTGAGGGGCATAAAAAGTTGGGAGAAAAAAAGAAACAAAACCGTACAGAACCTTAATGACTGCACTTAGGAAGATTTTGTTATGGTCTATACGTCGTCACAAAAAGTCTATACGTCGTCACAAAAACAGTATAATGACGTTATCCATATTTTCACAGCAGAACTTCATAACAATATTAGTTTTTTATCAGCAGAGATTAGAAAAAGACCTGGCAACACCCACAAGCGATTGCTGCCGCGAGTATACATATATGTATAGCTACCAAAAACAAGACTATACGAATAGGAATGTTATTGTCTCCTAATTCAGTTAATATTGATCGTTTATAAGACTGTTAATATAGTTTAGTTAATATGCTTCTTTTACAGCTGATGTCTATAAATCATAGTTTTATAACTAGTCTAATGTTTGCATGGAAACTAAATGATGAATGAAGAAAATATGTAATATATTACATAAAACATATTTATTTATTATTTTTGACATCGTCAGAAACTTAATGGTACAAAAGGAGGACTTTATTTTAACAGAATTTTTGCCAGTCTACTTAAGTACGGCAACTTGAAAAGCGGCTTTCTTGTTTAACGGGGAAGAAGAATATGTACTTAATTGAAAGTTGAAATTAATAGAATAAAAAGAAAACATTGAATATCATAGAAGACGATATACAGTAACGTCGTAGTTTAATAATATATTAGAACCCTTGATGACGGTAACTGCTAGTCATTATCAACTAGTTTATGATTCTATTTTCGGGCACGGATCTCTTTTTATTGTTAGAATGGATGGTGTAAGGTAGTGTCTGCCACCAGGCCAAGTGTGGGTTGGTAGGCTTCAAACGCCTTAGAGGATTATTATTATGATGAACTATAAGCTGTGCAGATTTCACGATCATATAATAACAACTTTCTTAACAATTTAAAAGGTTATGATTTACGGGTGCAAGAGGTTTCAATCGGCATCTTAGAAGCTCAAACTAATCCACGTTTTTGTGCTGCACCCTTATATACTACAAACGAGACTAACAACCGGCTGATCGCGGTGTAGCGAAGCCTGTCTCGGCGCAGCGAAATGCTTTAGCTGCTGACGGGCAGCAGCGTAAGTAGTGCAAGAACTCTGTTCTGCACATGTTCTTTTCTCATGGGCTGAAGACAGCCCATGTGCTCACTGTGGGGATTGTGTGCTAAACATCTTAAAAAGATGCGTAAACCAAGCAAGGGACTTAGACAGGCTGATTATGTAAAATGTCAGTAAGAAGATAGTCTGTTATATAAAAGCAGTAGATACTACGTATAGACACAATAGCGATATAAAAATGTCGCATTGCGTATGTGTTTTACGAGTGGTGCGGTTTAAAACACGGCCCGTATGTATTAGAACATAAGCCGGATGGAGGCTTGGGGCTAACTGCGCTAGTATGACTAATCTCCTTCCATCGAACTAGTTTCAGTTTGCGACTTAGATCGCATTAACTACAACAACCTAGCTTGTGACGCCCATGTAGGCATTTAATTAAATCTAATTTAAAATGTGTCGGTGTACACCCAACTGAATAATTTTGATGCGAACCGTTTTATTTGTAACTACTCAGTTACGTGACATGTTGCAATTATTTCCTTAGAAGTGGCAAAACGTCTCAATTAGATCAGCAGTCTTAAAAAATGAGCTTGCAGTGACCTCTTTATATAGCAGCGTGTATGATAATTTGCTACCATCATCATCATTATCAACCCTTTTATCGTTCCACTGTGTAACAGTAATTATATATAAAAACGTCCGTAATATAAACATACATACTTGTATGGGCTACGCTCGTTTTCATCGTGCTATATACACATCGCAGCGAAAAAAAATTTAAATTATGCTTTCACGGTTGCTATGCAACATTGTTGGCAGATTGTTGGAAATACACTGTACACACAGCGAATAAAAAACACTTTATTGCCTGTCGGTTTTGTGGTCAGTACTTTCTACACAAAAAAGTAACAGTCCTAATTACAGATACACCTAATAATGTTTCGATTTTAGAAATAACATAGATCTAATGACTATACACTATTTAATTATTAATTTATTCTGTCAACCCGCACTTGGTCAACGTGGCCACTATGGCCTTACCCTCTCATTCTCTGAGAAGACCCGTGTCTTACAGTCGAACGATAAAAAGGGTCGGTAAAAAAACTCTATTTAAATAGCGTATGAATTAAATACGTATCAATTTGTATTCAATAGCTTTTATGCTCTTGTTGAAAGCGGTAGGTATATTGTTATTATACTTATATAATTGCAGTCATAAGCAAATATAAAAATAGAAGATGCCTAGCACATATATTCATGAATTCTACAAGAGGATGTTTCGATATTTATACTTAAAAACCATAATAATTAGGGCGAAGTGTAACAGTAAGAAATGCATATCTGACTGCTATTTAAGCTTCAATTAACTGATACTTCTCTATAGTTTCAAATTATGAATTTCACAGTCAAGTGTCAAAACTACCACGAAGTTGTTGCCACCAGGTAGGTGCTTACCTGTAAACAAACTTCTTGCATTGTACCATTAGACGTGATGCAAACGATTTTATACCTTAAATAACATGACCATAAAATTCACATGACTTGCCGTAATAAAATGAAGTAACTATAGCGGGATCGAAAATAAGAAACTTGAAACGATGCTTTCACGGATCGATCGTGCGACGTTGTCGCTCCGTGCACGCCACTTGCCGAGTTGCCGCCATATTTATTTTTACTGCTTGTTGCCAATCAATTATAGGAGGGAAATAATAGTGACACCTGCTCTGCTTATATTGCACATTGTGAAAATGTCTGTGCAGTGTGCTAAAACGTTAGATTTGGCAGTAACCTGCTTACAGCCAAACTGGAACCAAGAATTTACTCATTTAGCCAGTCTGTAATCGATTGTTGCCAGATTGGTTAAGGTTCGAAAAGTTATTGGAAATCCATGACTTGCTAACCAGTGGAGCGGTCGACCCTGACGAAGCAACTTGAGCATCAAGAGGTGTGCTTATCAGTACTGTCGATTTTAAAACATTTAGATAATATTCCTACTTAACTTGTACCAATAATTGCAATTCGTAAACTTCAAATGCCTTTAAGTAATTTTCTCAAATACAGGTATACAGGAGCAAGAGTAAACCATAACTTTGAACAGCACTCGAATTTTTGATGGCTACTACAGGATATTATTATCTACTATTGTTGTAAAGGTGAAAGAAGGCATCATGAGGAAACATGTACACCTTAGATTTCACCACTGTGTTCTCTAAGGCGTGTGAAATGTGTCTACCTAGTACCTACTATTAGTTAGGGTGGCAAACTGTGGCCTAAACCTTTCCATTTTGAGACGAGAACTGTGTCCAATAGTGTACCGATAGAGGGTTGACAATAAGGACACGATATTACGAATAAAAATAAAGGTACATGAGCCTATACATTTATTGGATAAACACTTTCAATATCATATATATTTGATTTTACGTGCCAATTAGGATGATATTTATGAAAACCAAACATAAACCACATTTTTTATAACTATATTAATTATTTATAAAGCACATATGTCTACAATCTATTGTAAAATTCGCAATACTTATATTTTGATCACATTAAAAAATAACCATAGACCATTACATAATACACAATATAAAAACAATATATTTCGTTGCCTATGGTCTATGGCTAGGTGTCCAGCTAAATCCTTATGTTGACAAACAGCACTATAATACTTTAAATGAGACTATAAATTATAGAAGTGTCAAATATTACTTTACATCGCTATAACACTTAAATAAAAAATCTATTTTATAAATAAAAACACTAGAGACTAACAAAGCAACGTATTATAGCATTGAATTTATAAAACATGAAAATTTTAGATATTATTCGTCGAACTTTTTGTATAGTATCATATAGTTTTCATTGTATATATATACAGATTTCTAAGTTTCTGTTATCTTGTCATAGACAAATATAATTTTGGATAAGTTGTTAACAAGGTAAAGGCAGAAACAGATGACCTACAATACTAAAAGGGACAAACATAATGCGTACAGCTAAACATTAGTGCGTTGACGTTGTACTGTATTGTTATTTCTAAGCGGGTTCTGTGGTCTATCGAGATAGACAGATGGATTGTCGTGAGGTGGTCGCTGGAAGCGTCCAGGTGGTGGCGGGGGCGGAGGACTGGTCTGCTCCACTTGTATTCTATTAGGCGGCACTACAATGTCCTGGCGTGGCGCCATTTCTGAAATTTGACAATCGAACTGGTTGATTATTCACACTTAAATAAACGACCACTTTAAACAAGATTAAAATCAGTGTCAGACTTTTTTGTTCACATAATAATACGATAAAACGTACG
The DNA here is from genome assembly GCA_018245755.1 of Parelbella macleannani. Classification (NCBI taxonomy): domain Eukaryota; kingdom Metazoa; phylum Arthropoda; class Insecta; order Lepidoptera; family Hesperiidae; genus Parelbella; species Parelbella macleannani. The sequence goes on along the minus strand of DWEE01000284.1, from coordinate 5,797 downwards.
AAATAACTAAATGAACATATTCGATGCAATTGTTATTTCCAGAGCAGTTTGTTGATGTAAATACGCAGAGTAACTTAGGTCCGAATGATATAAAACCAAAACTAGGTCGTGTCCTTTATACCGCTCTGTTCGTTTTCAATGTGTTATCCATTGGTTAGTTGCGGCCCGGTGTTCGTCGGGTCAGGTTATAATACGTTTGTCACGGCACGTTCGGTTTTGCACATGCGTAAATAGGTGAACGGTCTAAGTAATAATGTAATCCATTCAGACCGCCAGTCCCCGTTCGGCGTTGATTGTGGGAAGTGACGACGCTACGCTTAACATTTGGCGGGAAAAGTACTTCGAGGCGGGAATGGGTTCGCGTGTACGATCAGGACACCGTACAACGTGGTACACGTAAACAACGCAACGTCAGTCGCCGCTTGGCCTTCGCCGAGCGTGCTTGTTATAATGGAGCGTGACATTTTTGTTGCGCTCGTTTTAGAAGTCGAAAAACACGAGTGTCTATATAACACGACTCTCCCTGAGTACGCTAGGAAAGAAGAGACGGAGAAGGCATGGCTGGAAATATCTAATAACATACAATTGTCAGGTATTTTTGCTTCGTATCAGTTTGTTAATTCAATGTTCTTATAATTAGTTGTAGATATTCGAAACAAGCTAATATAGAAGAAAGATAGTAAAAAATATAACCGACATTGTTAGCTACTTTCTTCTTAATCTACTTAAGATGTCAATCGTTTTTTAAGATAATAGCAAAATATAATTACTGGAGTTTGTTTCTAGAAATTATTTATTTTAGTTTTTAACATTATAATGTATTACACAAAATTTCAGTTCCTGAATGCAAAGATAAATGGCGTAACATCAGATCAACATTTCGACGTAGCTTTAAGCCTTCGCGAAATGCCAAACCGAAAAGAACTTACTACTTGAGTAGATATCTAGATTTCATCCTACCATATTCCAAACCCATGGATGATTCCATCTTCCGCAAGGACGGTGCCGTCAGCCAAGATAACGATATCACAGTGATTAAAGACGAAGACAGTGGAAATTCTGTTCTTGAAGATGAGGAGCAAATAAATACCCCAACATCTTCCCAGGAACAAATCGCATGGCAAGAAACTCGAGATTTCTTAGACTCAAGTAGAACCATATCAATAAATAAATCAGTAAACTACCTGCCAAATTTACGGCGTCAAAGGCTGTCAAGCGAAGAAGAATTCTCAATACCAGAACATTTGAGGAGCAAACCTGAACCGGAAGCTGATAGCCTACTGCATCGAAGTGATAAAGAGCACATGAGATATTTCTTCTTGAGCCTTCTCCCAGAATTCGTCACAATGTCCGAACAACAGATAAGGACTTTCAAAATCAAAGTTCTTCAGCTTATTGACGATATCAAAACTGAGAGTTCACTGGTTGGAAGCTCATGTAAAACTTAGTTTTTTACATTTTTATGGTTGCATCGAATGTCTCTAACGGTTTTACAGCCACTAAATATAGCCTGAAGAAAAAAAAGCAATGTATACAACAGCGATACTCAGATGCTCGAACAGTACCTACATGTGCTTATAGTACCTACAAGAAATAGAATCTGTCTTAGTTTCTTACAAAGAGGGAGAAGATGGGGGAGGGAAGGAGAGGTAGTCTCACGGTAAGGTTACTTTCGTAAAATTGGCAATGAGTGTAAGCGAGCGTTTCTGCTGCTGGACAGCATTTCTTTATTTTCTGCATATTATCATACATACCTTTGAAAGAGTTTCATATTTCGTATAGCAAAATGAGACTTCAGAAAGATTGTATCAAGAGGGGTCTAAGGACACCATTGTAATAGCAGACCACGGTAACATTGGTGGGTTATTCCATTTAAAATATATGTTTATATGAAAATGAATTTATTATCTATTTTCAAATAAATAGTAAAAAGATTTTAACGTATTTCATTCCTTCCAATTGCATATGTCAGGGATTATAAATCTTAGGAAAATATTAAAATAGGGTTTTACGTATTTCGACGACTATAAAATCAATTAATATCGAGATTTGTCGCGCTGAGATGATGTAAAATGGATTTTATCAAAAATTACGAATATATGGACTTACCCCTGTTAACCAGTAATTCTTCTTGATCTACTCGTTTAGTAGCTACGTAGTTAACTTCAACTTTCAACGCCAACCATATGAGGAGTTACAGTCACCAAACTGAAAAATTAAAATATGGGACACATTTAATTGCTTATAAACAACAAATTAGTCATTAAACAAGATGAATTAATCACAATTATAAGATAAATCATGTGAAGTTATGTACGAAAGTTATTAAAAAAATGTGGCCAAAAATTTTAAAAGCTTAATTTACGTTATTTATTTTCGTTCCGGCCATTATTTAGGAAGTGATGTTACGTCAATAGTACTCTGTCTTATTGTCACAACTAATAAGGGCGTAATTATGTCTCTTTCATCTATGACAGACATTATTTCGAAACCATATTTGGCAATACTACATAAATTGTCGCGTGGTTGCAAACACGACTGCTGATCGAAAGGTGCTGGGTTCGATTCCCGAATCGGGTGCTTTCGGAATTCCTAGTATTGACTCGGAGTCTGCATTTGCGACCGGTGTATGGTAATAGGCTCGAATAGGCCGTGTCATTTATACGAGTAAGTGGTAAATCGTGCCGTGGACACTGCTTTTCCCTTCGGGAAAATACTGGTAGGTATATGTTATCTTATGTATGATATATTGAAGTACCGTCCCCTCTCCACTTTTTTCTTTTGTTAATTTTTGTTTCTTTCCAAAGATTATTGCTTTCTGTTTAAAAAGCCTTTGGGACATTTCTTAGCTGTTTATCTTTTTGTCGTTAGGAAATATGTTATTATTGTACTTAGATTTGATTTGTGACGAAGTAAAATCGAGGCCAATAATATGATTGCGTCGTAAAACACATAAGTTTGGCGATAAGTCTATGTAAACAGTGTTGTTCTTATAGAATGAAATATTTCGGGAGTAATTTATATACATCCATAGGACTTTGCAGATATCTCGAACAAATTAAACCTATCAACAAATACACACATTTTCTGAAGAGACATAGCCAAGTGCTGCCATCTCAATGTGTTTTTATAAACTGAAATATTTCGACATTTCTATCTTCATTCGTACAGTTTCATATGTAAGATTTACACTATATTCACGATACTACATAATGTTACACGATATACATATATAAACTATACAATAATAAATTCATTTTCAAAATAATATGTTTCCAATTGACAACATTTCGAACTAAAAAAAAATGAGAGTCTAGTGGTAGCCGCCTCCCACTCGGGGGGCCCTGAATTCTTAAATCGGCACTCACTTCTTTTTTAACAAAAATAAAGCCATTTTTCGATTATAAATACAAGAATACAAAAATGACATTCTCAATGTTCTTACATGTGATTCATGTGAGAAAAAAAGGCTGATAATTTATTTGGTCATAGTAGGTACATTTAAAATAGAGAGGAGCATATTATATGTACGAAAAAGTTAGATAAACAGATAATAAAATAACTTGGTACCGATAATAAAGTGATTGATTGAGAGCTGTCAGCCTTGTATCTTTTGTGACAATATTTTGGTCGAATATGCGGCATTGAGAGTAAAACTTTAGGTTGTCTCTGTATTGAATAATGAAAAGTTATGCATGTTTTATTTCACAAACGTTTTCAGTTCCTTTTAGTAACTTATTATCGATTTTACCTTTTTATAATAAACATTTTAATATTTTACACCTATTCCACGGGACGTAAACGTAACTAGTGAAACGTGGGAGTACTACACTCCTCTGCCTACCTCTTCAGGGATTACAGCGTGTGCTACGTTACGTATTTTTATTTTATATTACAATCAACATTTTTTTTTAAGTCTACACACTCTTTGGCGCCTATTTTCGACGGTATTTGATCTCAACGTTTTCAATGTTGAGTGATGAAGGATATTGAGTTTCTGCTTAACAGATTATTGATAACTGGCTGTGTAACAAATGCTATCTTGAAAATGTGACTATAACACGCGAAAGTAATAACCATGAACGTTTCCTAAATAAATGTATAATTTTTTTATGGAAAAAAATTTTATAATATAGAAAGTGTTACAGTCAATTCAATTTATTTCAATGAAAACCACTAATAAAATGCGCACTTACCATATGTTAACTAAATTGGTCCTTTTAGTTTTCTGTCACAATTTTTATTAAATTAACATTCAAGTGATAGAGATAACTTTCTAAATTACTATATAGACTGGAAGACTTGTGTAACTCGCTGTTGTGAAAATATAAGATCAAGTGTTTAAACATTAGGTTATCTGTGTGATATCTTATCGCACGTTTATCAACGAGATATTAATTCTAAGCCCGCTATTGTACTGTCAATACGCAAATTCTACACAGCTTATCAGTAGCAGGTAGATTCAAAGCAAAGTTTCTCAAACTTTGCGTATTCGGGACATCAAGGTATATTGGATTAAGGATATTGAGATTATGGGTCTACCGTTTCACTGTTAAACGTTTCGTGAGTACGTACTCACGGGTTTCCTAACAGAAGTACATTATATTTATATATTTTTTAGAATATTTTAAGTAATTTTCGAGCTATCCGAGCTTATACTTTACGAGCTCCCGCCGATCACAATGAGGTCCTGACGAAGATTAGCCTAAGAAAAAAAGTAAAATAGTTTTTTCTTGAATTGATCCAAGTGTTTCACCGTTAATCTATTTAGTGTCCGAAAATATTACAGCTTCTTATATTATCTTTAAAAGAGATGATAGTTTCTTTGCATACGATTAAGTGGCACTGGCCGACGGTTTACCTAATAGTATCATAGCCACACGTTTTTATATAATGTTATGTCATTAAAATAATTTTTGTTTTGGTTTCTATCTTTTATTCTAACACGTTCTCTTTACTGAACTGATGCAAAATATACTGTTATTACTAAGAGTGGACCATTGCTACTGAATGAAAGATAAATTATGATGAATGAATTACTAACATAAATTAATTATTGAGAAATATTTAATATTTAATGGAACGGAATACAATTAGATTTAATGAACAATAACAATTCCGTAGAAGTTAATTAAGTAAAGAAAGGCCACTCATATATTCTGTTTGCGCGTATGTTGCTCCCTTCGCATTAAAAAATGTGATGAAATATAAATATTACGACGCCCTGGGGGTCGCCATTTAAAGTTTGCGAAGCGATGTTCTAATAAATATTGCTTAACTTTATATTCTCGAAAATATGTTTCTGAGATTACATGGAAATTGATATAAGAAACAAATTTTATTTCTTTATGTTTGCCAAATATTAGAAAGAAAAGGAAGAATGTTACTATATTATCCTATTGGTGAAACGTGGGAGTGTACCACACTCCTCTGCCTAACCCTTAGGGGATTATAGGAATATTAGGGAATATTATTATATTACTTTTTATTATACCATTTTAATTAAAAGTAGATGAATTAAAAAACAAAGTCAATATATTCACTTTGACAATGTTTTATACAATATCTACACTTTTTATTTCAGGTGCATGTATTTTAAACAAAGTTTCAATAACGTTCATTACTCGTATATAGAATTATTGTAATATTTGTAAGTGTGTAGGTATGTATGTATTTGTATGTATATCCATGTTTTTGTTTCTTGTTTTATTATTTATTTATTTTTTTCTTTCTAAGTACGCACTAAATTAGATATCGAATTAACTATATTACTTTCCATTCCTGGCGCTGCTGGAAG
>DWEE01000283.1:0-18893 GCA_018245755.1 Parelbella macleannani | reverse complement strand
ATAAGATGTTTTATTATCCGTAATTTGTTTCGCATTTTTCATATTTTAAATGATTGTTTAATATAAAGTGAACGAATAAGAATGGCGAAGTTTAAACAGTATAAATAAAAAAAATCATATTGGGGTTTATTCTGCTTATTAACATTAGGCTTTGGTCTGCACATTAATACATTTTTAACTGTACAAGGTAAGAGTACGTCTGAAGTAAAATGTACAATTTCTAAACCAGCGGTAACCTAGGTGTACCTAGACTTGGCCATATTTTGTATTAATCTGAAACCTGTTTCTATTTGATAAGTACATGATATTGTATCAGCTGCATTAAAACGGAATATCTAAGATTAAACTAATTATGATCAAACTTTCCAACAATATGAGACTCGAATAATTCATAAGTATGAAACGAATTTCTTGCAAAATATGTCTTCACTTTGTGTTAAAAAACAGTTCAATTAGTAACAGATTTTTTTGTACAATTGTAGGTACATATGTAACAGGTTTCATTACCCATCTTAATGAGGCTATTAATGTCGTAAACCAGAAACTGTTTCAGTGTTATTTTATGAATAAAAATAGTATTCCATAGACAATACTGTTCCTTTCAATAAATTCAATAATCGTAACACATGTTATACAGATACATAACTAATTAAAAGACGTGTCAGATTCCATGTAAATGTCTACAATACATACAATGATATTTTAAGTGCTATTCTGCTTATAAGTTTGCGTTTTCATGCAATGTAATTGTTTTGTAATTATCAACAATATTATTACACCCGGTGTGTCATCAGGTTAAGCAGCATTATTCCCCTCGCATAAAAAATGATTGTACCTTCAAATCTATCCGGAGGGCCGCGCCCCAGCCTCCTCTAATGTCCCTCCCACTGCGTATATGAATGAGTCGATCCATACGAGAATAAAATGGCTGGAGTACCATCCAAGTTAGATAGAGCTCTTACGTGTTCGTAGATTGTGTTCGTGCCTTTTTCCTTTTCGATTTCGATGTGTTCATCTTTCATATTGTTTTGACGTAGTTTATCTATATACAATATAACAATATAAGTAGAGCAGCGTGGAAAAGTTCCTTTAAGGCAGGCAACTCAGTGGTAGCCCTTGATGTTGCGAATGTCTATAGGCGACGGTGACTTACCGGCACAAACCCAGAATCTAACGGAATCAGAACCCGGGAATGGAACCCAGGACCACTTGATCAGTAGTCGCACTTGTAACCACTTGAGTAACATACATATATACGAGTATATTACGTTCTCCATAAAGTAACTATGAGCTTTCTGTGAGAACGTATGCTACAGAAATACGTTTTTGGAGAGCAATAGGGACACACAATCGAAATTATTTAAATTCGGGAACATATCTAGATTTCTAGAAGAATCGCCACGTGCTAAATAGTCTTTTAAATTGTACTGAATTATCATGTTTCATTGTGTCGTATTTAGCGAATTCCTCGATCTGTACCGTTTTGTATAAATTAATATTCTAATTTGCTTTGTGTTCGATTTTAGTATTAGCATTTTCGATACTTGTGTGATTTTTAAAGCTGGCTTGAAATAATAATTATATAAGTGTACACGGAATATGTGGTTAGGAAAATTAAAATGCTTCAGGTTCAAGTTCGAGCTGATCGGGGAGGGCCTATGTCTAGCAGTGGTGATGATGAGGATGTTGTACTTGTTATGTCCGTGTCTAGTAACAATATTTCTCTATTAAATATTTTGTAAATGTTTAACACATGCTTGTATATTGAATTAAGTCTTACTTACATATAAATTCTCGGCAACGGTAATTGAAGTACATCGGTAGGTAAGTCGTACTTACATAATATATTTCTCGGCATGTCCTGACTAGTTTCGGACCTGTACGAAGTCTATATTCACGAGCTCCCGTCGATTGGTCGAACCAGGTTTATCTTGTAGAATGAGAAGGGTTAAGGATATATTCTGGCATGTTGGCTTAGGCGGGGTTAGCCGACTTGACATGCCTTAGAAGCTTACATTTATTTTGTACATTTTTCGTTACTTAATTTTTACAGTTGGGTGTAGTTTCCAAAGGGTGGCAGTCGGCGGAGGGCGTCCACGCAGCCTCCCTCACAGCCACCTCACACCCCTATGTAAGATATGTAACATTATGCTTTCTATTCTATTTTAAATTTATAAAAGAACCGGCATATTTTATTTTATTTTCCAGTTTTCATATACATTTACATATGTATATATACGACACATTCAATGTATAGGTACAGTTATGCCGTTTTTTTTGTACAAAAACGTTTGTTCAATTAGTTATTTTTTTGGGTCAATCCAAGTAACATTGGCTTCCATTATTGGAGCAAAATGAAAAAAAGTCGCGCTTTTTAAGGTACGTTACCTACCTAACTTTATTGTATTTTGTTTTCCGCTATTTCAATCACGGTGAAAGTTTTAGTCTTGTATAAAATTTCCTTCTAAAGCATCGCAATTGTTTGTAAGATTAAAATGATAAATCTATATTTAAATAACCATTTCGAGGTTTTGCCTATCGATATCTCATAGATCTTTAGCTTCAATAAACATAAGTAGCTTATTTCGTCCAGTCGCGCTCGACAACAATTGCAAAGAAATTGCTGCTGGGTATTTTGAGGAGAGTAAAGCAGTAGTAGTAAGTGCTTCACGATTAGGTGGCTATTAGTTTTAGGCTTAGTCGCTCTGGTATCTTGTCTAGTACTTACCTTTTTTGCCAAAACGACACTGGTTCCCCGTTTTTTATCCTGACGACCAAGGACTGGAAGTCTCTGTCAGTCTCTGTATTTCCATAGACACATCACTTAGGATTATTTAAATATCGTTGTAGTAGACTTTATACTAGGGATGCGCGTTTTATCTTAGAAAGTAGTTTAATTTTCCATCACGTGGGGTACCAGCCAAACAGTAGCTTATTATAAAATGTAAATAAATCCGCAGACTCGGAGAATACGACAATTAATTTAATAACATGAAGGATTTTAATATGTTTTAAATTCATTCTAATTCTTGAGTTACAAGTGCATTTGATTTAAGAGTTTTATTACCTTTAGACGTACTTAAATTCTGTGTGGAATTTTCCAGAACGTATGTTTTTATATGATCATTAAACGATCTAAATTATTTGATATATTTACTATACATTCATTCCTTTTATTTTCTATCGATTTATTTACGAAAATCTAGAATATTTGTACGAGAACAATATCGCAACTGTCACGTTCCTGGCCGCGCGGTTATGTTTCATAAAAAAATAAACAAATGCCGACGTAATGGAAAAAATACGGTCGTATAAAAATGAAGGACGAATCGACATCAGTTGATTAAATATTTTCACTATTAATCTTTTCGGTTATTGTACGTCTTCATGTAACGAGTCTGTTTCGTGTTCGGTACACATTGGAAAATTTTCAGTTCAACAAAAAAGTATGTTGTACACGAGCGAGGGCGGTGATGGCGTTGTATCGGTTTGAGGCGCGCTCACACTGAAAAATGAATTTCTGATTTGATTACGTGATATGTGGTGATCGAAGTGTGTAAAACTTTGTGTCATGGTCGAACTTGATTGATACATGAACTGAATAAAATAATATTATCTTGGGACTGTTTTTATACGGTCATTAAAATATAGACTGGGCTAAACCAGCGGCATGGCGACTACACAACTAACAATTTAATATTTGCGCTCACCACATAAATATTTGTTCTCAATGGGATTCAATTTACTAACGCCCACTTATCAGTCAGGTTCACTAACCACTGACCCAACTCATATTTAGCCAAGACAGTAGACTATCACGTAACCTTTCTAATAATGCAGCTAATAACGATGACAAAAGAACTAAAAGAGCTTATTATAAAACTTTTCTGTGATGACTTGCGTAATCTACGAATACAATATATTTTCATTTACTGTTATTAACATAAGTGTATAAATACACTTTCTATGTTAAGAAAGTATAGGTGTACTGAAATTTAAAAAAAATTGACGACTTTTTCGTAGAGTAAGCGACCGAGTCACAGAAAACAGATAATACCTACTCAAAAATTACTTCTATTAATTGTATGTAGTTCTATTCCTCCACGTGTGAAATACACGTGAAAACCTCAAACAATATTTCACGGGCACAAATATTGAAATAATATTTATTTTGTGCCGTACGTTACAAGGTACATACATAAGTGTGTACAGTGCTTATGTCACAGAACTTATGCCAGTCGCTTTTTCTTGACAATACATGTACATAATGTCCGTATTGTGTAAATGCAAACAAAAGTGGTTTTCTTTTCGACTTGCGAGTACGGTTATTAAAATTAAACATAATTAAAACATATTTCATCTGTTCTAGAAATTTCTAAGACAATAGGCACACATTCAATGGTTTATAGTGTGTTCAGTTCGTTCTTTATAATACATAATGTGATATCAGACTGGATTACCAGTCAGTCTATTAGTACTGGTATATTCTGTGACTGACTGTATGACTACTCTGTCGGATAGTTATGTGTATTTGCATTATTACCACCATGAGACTGTCTCACGATGTCAGTTCACGGCTAGTGATAGGCTTCTACTACTAAGCGCTGAGCTATGACCAAGCAATACTCAGACGCTCTTAATGGCGGCTCCAGAGAGTTACTTCAACACTTCTGTATAAAATAGTCTACATGCTCATGCTAATCAATCCTAGTACGTTCGTGATATGTAGCAAAGTCAACAGTAGCCCGATAATTTCTAGTAGGTACTTCATGCCATTGTTCGTAACAGCAGTTAGACCTAGTTTTGGCGGGAAGTTAGAGCCATTCTTGCCTACACGCTTTTACGAGGGGATTTTTTGTCTATAGTCGCAAAGTTAAGCAAGTGGGTTGAGGATTATAGACCAAAGCTTCTTGTCGTTCCTATGCTGCTGCGAATCGCCAGCCACATCAGGCGCTATACCTATCGTAAGTTACCGGGTGTTAGCGACTTGTCCGTTTTATAGCAGCCTGTATAGGAGCAGAAAAATTGGCTTGGATTCTGAGGTGTAGCTTGCTAGCCTTTACAAATATACAACTAAATGTAAATAAAATATCTGTGTAGTATTGCGAAATAATGGCTTCTTAAAGTACGTCAACAGAACTTACATGCTTTTTTTAAATTTTTTTCTAGAGATAGTGTCTTTTAGATCAGACTAATCTTCGAAATGGTTGAATTGATTTTAACGACACTTTTATAGGCAGATGGTGTAAGTTTTAGAGAGTAACTAAGGTTATAATTGAAGTGAAAGGCCATTGATCACGAACTCGTACATATTTAATAAAATTAATCGATTAAATATATAATTTTCTCGTCGTTTTTTTTTAGAAAATTTTTATGATTAACTGTAATTTTTATAACAGTTTATATTATATCTAATATCATATTTTTTATTCCTATACTCTTAAATTCACTTCACAAATAATATACTTTTCACAATTAAAAATAAAAAAATATGCAAATATCATATAATACAGGTTCCAGGTGGAACAGTGTAATCTTTCTATGAAGCAATAATTTTTTAAACTGGCTTTCAATATTTTTCTTCGGTTTCGAAGTGTTTCTGATATTTTATTATCAGTTATAGGTAATCATTCTTATATGGAACAAGATGTGGCCTTGTTCTAATTTATTGGTATGCAACATTGTTCTATATTCCATATGTGTACATAAATAAATTAAAAAGAAAAAGGTCTTTATTTATTTATCATGTTCTTCCGTTGAACAGTCGATACCTATTACTCGCAATTAATGTGATGTGTTCAGTGAAATTTTGTCATCGATCCCCTAATGGAACCTCATTGCCCTTTTCCACTCATTTTTTCATAGCGTCAAGGTGAGAAGTAAAAATTTGCATACAAATGAATTTTAATTAATCACGTTAAAAATAATTTGAATTTCCTTAACATTATTGACGCAGTGTGTCGAATTTCGAACGCATGCAATGCTTCTGACGATTATAATGATTCTCATTCAGAATCTCATTCTTCTCTTACCCTCAGTGGCGTGGGCAGAAACAACATCAGCAACCGAGTCTAGTCTATTTCACGTATCGTTTTTGAACGATATCTTCAAACCATGTCTGTTTCCCGATATGTCGTTTGATCATATAATTACTTCATCTTTAAATTTATTACGGAGTCTTTGTTGCCATGCAGGGAAAAGTGTAGTTCATATGACTTATTTTCTTATTGTTAAGTATCTAGAACATAAATAACAATTTCATTTACTTTACTGGCTACCTAACAATTTGTTACCTGCTAAAATGTCATCAAAATTATTATCTATTTTTTCCTTTACTGTTCAACTATTGGTCATGACTCTCCATGCGTGAGTCTGCCCCTCGGATCAAGTGGGGGTTAGCAGACTTGACACGCCTTAGACAATATCATAGCGAGCTCTAAGATATGTAGGTTTCCTCGCTATGTAATGAGGTTATAAGATAGGTTTCTAACTAAATATTATGTAAAAACTAACCAAACTAAATTACAAAGTCGACATAATAAAGCTTATTGTATCAATTGTCAGAAAATATAAAACACAAATTCATTGTATCTACTGAAAACCTTCGCTGCCTCCTAACGATGGACACGTGTCATCTACGAGTATTCTACGCGCGAATTGCACCCGGAAACAAAAAACTCGGTAGCAAAAACTGAAAGTGGCTAAAATGGTGCACTTTTTTTTTAAATAAAGTAATTTACTGCACGGGCCTCAATGATACCATTGTTTTGCGCTTGGGTCTATTTGGGCACCGGGGTTTCCAAAGTTTTTTATTGCACATTTACGGGTTTGCGTATTATTTGTATTGTTGTGTTCGCTACTTACCCCATCCGAAGTCCATCAGCCGATCGGCTTGTTTTATAATTGCAAAAATTTATTCTGTCTGTGTTACACGTTTTTTGTCCTATAATATCAATAATAATAATATCAATAATGTCCTTTAATATCTTTATCAGTTTACTTTACATTACTGCTGGCTTTATGCGTCACGTAATAAGTGCTATAGCCCTTTGTTCTCGAATTGCTCCATCCAGCTATTGCCTTTAGCCATTCACAGCTCGTTTGTAGGAGTTAAAGCTATTTTACGACGACTATTTATGTATGCAAACACATATGTAGATGCTTCAAACAGCAGCATTGTCAGTTAGTTATATTGTTGGAAGAATATTAGAAGATTACCGATTGACTGCTATGTAGTTGGTTGTTTGCACATCGTTAGTAGTTTATTGGTAGACCGTTGGAAAGTCACGGGTAGTTTAATACTAGGTTGCTGCCTAGGTTCCTAACTTAACTGCAGACATAAAGCAATCTTCTCTTTCGCGGTCCTGCGATACAGTATTTCTATAGCACAATGTTTATCATGATTATTTGGACACAAACATTTGTCTTTGATTTCTGTTGTTTATTCATATTATTATTACGTATGTTATATTTTGTTTACCGTGCTTTTGTTAATTTTTGAACGTGTGTTGCTTTCTTTCTTTCTTTTATTGAAAACCTACGGTATAAATAATCACGAGCTACTCGAAATACTTTTGAACTGTCGCTTAAATACCTCGTTTCTTCCACTTAAAATATATAAAAAATCTATAAGAATGGATAAAAAAGAGACTATTTACATACACATTGTTAAATATATAAAAATAATGACAAAAAAGTTAATAAAGTTTTCCAGTAATCGTATGTAACAATCGTTAATTGGGTTACGTTGAGTATTTTAAAGAGGGCCAATGACACAATGGTACAGACTTTTTTAAATATTCATTGCATGTATATTTTAAGTCGTTTGTTTGTACTCTGCGTAGACACATTGGCCTTATAGTTATAAGACAAGATAAGTTGTAAGACAAGAGTGAAGAATATTGCCCTAGACGGCATGAGGTGAAATGCACGAGAAGTGATTTAATGCCTTCATCTCATCGACCAGCTTATTCATCAACCATGTGATTCGGGTACATTGACAATAACTACGTTAAATTGAGAAAATGCCCAGATTTTAATAATGATTTAATATTGGCGTATTTTTTGTTGAAATTAGTTCCGCCATTCGCGGGAGGAAACATCTGTTTACGCGTGAAGTTGCAAAAGTGATTTGATTTATTTTGTTTTGCAAAGTTGTTTGTATCCAAAGTCGCTGTTTTATCTGTGAAAAGGAACAGTTCCCATTATTATACAGGTATGACTGTATAACATTTTTTTTGTTATGCAAATCGTATAGAATCTAGGTCAGGGACAAATAAATAATTCATGCAATTGTTTTTTTAGATCAGTTTTTTCATTGTTTCTACGATTAATGAAACGTAAGCCAGACGTTTTAAAATGTTTATTCACGAAGGATAGAAATGAGTGGACTGACCTATAATATTTGGGTTTTCATTTTTTTTGTAACGAACGTAGTGCTGGCTCAGCTGTCGCAGATAATAAATCAACATGACTCAAGCTAGTAAAAAAATTCTCTACCATTATCCGTTTCTGCATTCACTTGTTGTTTGTTAAAGTGATACGTTTTCTATACAGAACATTTTTAATTCGAATTTCAAAAAAGGAATAAATTTGGTTAAAGCTAAAATATTTAAATATGTAATTTCTATTATTAAGTCCAATTTTTTTGGAGTTGATTATTTGTTAATGAAAATAATTTTTAAATTCGGCTGTAACATTGACATTTAAAGAAAGTTAATTCGAAATTCGCCAATGATTTTGTGGAGCTGATTTTTGTATCCATTTTGAAAACATAACAGTTGCACCTGCAAAAAACTCGGCACGAGACGCAGCTGCGCGTGCTTCCTCTTCCGAGAAAAAAAGAAAAAACAAACCATAGCATTGCACATCGAGAGCTGTCACCAAAGAAATCTTAGTGTATTTTGCTCTTCAACCTTTTTCGAAATTCAATATCCCTATGCCATGTTGCCATAATTTTTAACGTTCGTGCCTACTAGTAGCGAAACGAAAGTAAAGTTACATATTTTAATTTAGACGTTGCAAAAGCAAAAAGCTTTTCTTTTTATGACAATTGACGCAAAAGTGAAACTATTTTTACATTTTGTCTAAGGAGACTCTTAAACGCTTTGTTTCTATTCATATTTTTTACACTTGCCAATTGTCGTAAAACCCGGTAGCCGGTTACCGACATTTTGCATATTCTCGGAAGGACTTCGCACAAAAAAAATTAAAAGTAAGCGTCACTTGTTTTTTTCTACTCTTTTGCTTTATTGAAACGAAACGGAAAGTATTTTTAATCTGTGTAAATATGTATTCGGTTTTGCATTGTTTGAATGTGGATTGAAAAATCTGCATTTACATAATTTATTAGTGGGCAATATTCAATAAAACAGTCATTAATAGTGAACGAAAAGTTTTAATACTCATAAAGTTAAATTATTTGAAATATTACTAAAAAGATTTAGGTCTTATTTTGAATAAAAAGCACATTAGAAAAAAAGCATGGAGGAATGTATGGGAACATTTTAAGACAGGTTCATAAAAAAGGCAAGGTTGATCGCCTTATGATAAAACCATTCGCCGCGTCCGCGAGGTGGGGTGTTTTTTACCACCCGTGTTATTTTAGGGTTGTTTTTGTCGTGATACCGATCTCTTTCACATTTTTTGAAAGGTTTTTACACATCGTTTTAATATCTCTTGATTGAGGAATGTTTACACGTGTTAGATTTTTTGTTGGATGTTTTCGTCATTTTATATACACTTCGATTAATAACGGCTGACTTTTGGTGCATTGACGCCAAAAAGTATATGAAATGGCATTAATTTGCATTGCGATATTTGTCTTATCTACTATGCGTTGTTCTTTTTAAATGGAGAGCAGGAGGTTTTTCTTGTTGCTTGTCGTTGTTAATGGATGGAGATATCGTGGGAAGAGCGGTTCCTCGTCTCCAGAGCAGTGAGGTACGTTGAGAAGTTGTAGGAGGGATAAATACTCCCTTTGTACAAAGAAGAGAGCAGTGCGTTATATATTATGTAATCATGGTCGCATATGTCACATCTTCCACATTCTTTGATCCTAAAAACTGAGACATAAATCATCGTTATGGAAAATCTATTTCATTGCGTCTAGCAGTCGCTGTGCTGTAATCACCAATGCTTAAGGAATCTTAAGGGTAAGCTATCAAGATTTTTTGACCTTAAACCTAATAGTAGAACATAGGAACATTAATCTATCAGGAAGTAAGGATGTTCGTATGCTATTGAGGATATTGAAAAACGAAACAATAAGAGATTTTATACTACTGAGTAATGATTCCACATATTAATATTATAAAACTCAATAAAATATTTTCAATGGACGTTAGAAAAAATGGTCTGAAGAAGATTTATTTTCGTCAGTCTTTTGGTTGTAATTTATAATTTATGTTCTCTCAATAAGTATTGTAATTGGAGTTATTATTATGGGTCAGACCCCAAGATGCTGGGGTCTTTGTTCGGTGCCCGGTGGGGTCAAAATGGTCGAGGGGTCAGCGATTTATTACATTTTCGAAAATTACGCCCGTGACATTGTCGTTAAATTTTGACCGGAATTGCTGTGTTAAATTTAGTGCGAATGAATTTCGCAACATTTTATTTACACATATACCTAATATGTAGGTAGATAATTAATTTATGTATATAACCAAGACACACAAATGCACCTGTATATCTATGTACAATTTCAGAATATGCTTTACATATGTTAATATATTCGACATTCGATTAAAAAGTTTTTCGATTGAAATATTTAACCTGTATTCACCTTTTGTTGCAGACGAAGTGCATGTGAGTAATTAAACGTAATACCTACATTGAAAACATAGGAACGTGTTCGATGATAGCAACAGCTTTTCTTTAAAAAATCGATAAAATACATATTACATAAGAGCAAAGGATTATTGAAAGAAATTACTTTAAAAGGTCGATGTTATCATTTTGCTGTCGGCTTCAATCTAGAATGAAAATAAACAGTTCTACAATCGACCTTACTGCAGTTCTTACTAATAAGAGTAGGAACACCCAACCTTGGAATTGTAGTAGCCGTGAAGTACCTAGACCTAGATGAAGTGTCAAAAAAGTATGAGAGCCATAAGAGATACATTGGCTGGAAAAAGTCCTGTTGAATTTAGATATTCATATAAAACTGTTCCTGATCAGGGACAAATTGGAACGATATCACAATAAAGACTTCAGTTCTGTCTATTAATAGGATTCATTAATGAACTGCCTTTATTGCGTTTAGAGAGCTCATAATTTTAAGATGGATCATATTATGTTCTCTCAGTGTATCTGCAGAGATCTGTGAGCTTAGAGTATCACTGGATTACAATAACTTAGTTTCTCTATCTTGTACTGTCCAGTATGCAAGATATTATTTGTAGTGATTTGGTTTATGTGTTATATACAATGAGGGTTTTTCGTAAAAGTTTCAAATAAAGTCGTCTAACATCGTCAGTAATGCATTAGCAACTCTTTTGTCATTGTAGTCTTACAGTTCATTTGAAATACAGTAAACTAATAGTATAATAATTGACCTAAATGTAGAATTTTATATCTAATTGTTTTAAAAATGTGAATTTTTTTCAGCCAAGTCTTGGCAGATTGGAAGAAAGGGGAAGCTCTTCCCTAAGATATAACATTGAGATGAAACCGTTAACCTTTGCTCTAAGACGTGTGCGATTTGACCGTTATGCCATTTAAATCCGAACACAATCGAACCATTTGACCCGTAACCTAAATATTTCACATCACAAACGGACAGACCGCCTCAGTTTTCAACATAAATCACAAATCGAACACAAGAGTTCGATTTTCGAAATCGCGTCAAAATCCACCAACGGTCCATCGACAATGGCGGACATTTTATATTTCGTACGTAACAATGTACAATTGTTATCGAAGGAAAAAGGGTAGATTTGTGTAATCTTCTTAATGGCGTGTGTGAAAAGATTATAAATTAAGTTTCTGTAACAAATAAAAGTGACCCCTGGGCATTGTTGGGGTGTCAATATGTGTGACCGAAGCATTGTGTATGACCCCAAGCTTAACAGCAATTTGCGAGCGCTCCGATTCACAGCCGTGATCGGTTGGCTAAAGCTTGGATTTAAAACGGTTTGATAAGTTCCAATCCAACGCCATTACTGTAATGGAATGCTATATTCTTTTCCCAAATTTATTGAAATAACAGAACGCTTGCTTTCTGGGAAGCAAGCATTAGATTTACAAAATATAATAGGTAGCTGATATGTTTCTATTATTTAATTTCCGTAACTATTTTCGCAACACTTTAAAAAGACTTTAGTAATACCGACTAAACGACACGTAGTAAGTTGTATGCTTAATATTATGTTGTTAATTATAATAAAAAACATAACATCACGCCTGTATGTTCAAGAAGGTTAGGTACACTCACACGTTTTAAAAGTTACGTTTATAATCCACCGTGGAATAGGTGATGAGCATACTGTCATACACCGTACATATACATATTAAACGTATTTTATAATATTATTTTTTATTTTAATTATAATCTGTGTGTAAGTGTGTAGGTCTTCTTTCAGATATTTAAGGTTAAACTATGGTTTACCCACGGATACAAACGATTAGTCGATCTTAAATTAAACTATTAAACTTCATAATTTTTAGACAATGAGCAAATTTTGGTTATGTTATATCATATCCTATCATCCTCATTTACCTATATCTATTTCTTATTAATTTTTATTTGTTATCACTTTTCTCATTAAATATGTAATGATATAATAACATTGTAAATTTTGACATGTGTTTAAACAGTTCTTTAATTATTCAGCGGCAATATTATTTCTAATTGTTTGTCATAATCAAAAAAATATCGATCTGTCATGTAGGTATTTATGTACATAATATCTTCCGACTCATGGCTCGTACAACAATAATACACTTATTAAAAGTTTATTTCATTACCAATTTTCTAGCATCATCAGAGAACAACACAAAACAGAACAGTTTTTCGTACGGGAACAATATAATAGTATAGGTATTATTACATTGCCATATTGTTGTTCTAATGTACATACGTATGTGTCAATTTATTTATATGGCATTATGTGCATTTCAAAAATTTAGAACGGCAATAAAACTCATTCGGTGTACGCATTAAAATTGCCGGGGTCGTATTGTGCTTGACCCCTCTGCAAAGATAATGGCAGGGGGCAAATAAATTAAAAATGGGTCAAAAATACCCCTTGACGTGTATTTATTGCTGGCTGCATAAGTGCATTCTCAGCTTAGGGCGGGCGTTGTCCATTCGCTGGACACTGGCTGTTACAGTCAATTGTTTATTGACGTTTAGCCAAAGTAACGAAG
Organism: Parelbella macleannani; assembly: GCA_018245755.1. NCBI lineage: Eukaryota > Metazoa > Arthropoda > Insecta > Lepidoptera > Hesperiidae > Parelbella > Parelbella macleannani. The sequence continues at coordinate 5,525 of DWEE01000283.1, read as the reverse complement.
AAAGTTATCGAAGAATTGTTTTCCTGTTTGTTTTTTGGCGTAGAAAGTTCTAGAAACTGCACCAAAAATACTGTTACTTCTTGAGCAGATGAATATAATTTATTATGAAACAGCTTTTGTGTTTAATAAAATATAATTATTTAAATATAAAATAATGAGTAAAAGCAAGGCAAGCAAAGCTAAGGCAGAAAGATATCGAAATATAAAGAGATTAGGGAAACCGAATCTAGTCGTTTCATTGATTTCAAAATATTGCTGACCGTTTCACATTATGCTTTGAAATGGACGTTGGTAGTGATGTTTTTAAATTTATTGGAAAGAGTAATATTTAAAAAAATCCTCAGGTAATTGAGTAAAGCACGTATTGCACAGATAATGCAACATAATCTTTAAATGCCACAATGACGTAAGATCGATGTGCTCTTTTACGATTGTCGAAAATTTTTTTTCCAACATCACTTTTTTAAGGGCAAACCGTAAATAGAATTGTGTGGGATTTTGGACTTTGTGGGTTCACCATTCGGGTACCGTCTTGAGCAGACTGTAAACATATTGTTATCGGTATTCAGAAAAGCGGTTTTTTTTATGTGCAATCTTTTGTGCTTTTTTAAAAGAACAGGGCGATTAGGAATGTCCATTTTGTCGCATTTTGCCATGCGTTCGAATGTTAGTGGCAGTAAATGCCACATTTGATCGATGAGGCAGTTCGCACCTGTACTTCGTGGTACCTGAGGCAATTGGACATTATTACCAATAAACATGTAATAGGAATAAGGATGTGAAATATGTGAAACTACAAATATCAGTGAAGTTTTATGAAATCTTCCGTAGAATTTCCTGGACATGCCATTTTATTAACAGCTTTTTGCCCAGCGGGGTGATTAGGCTTAAAAGCTTCTCTGAAATTGCACAACGACGCTCATTAGGGGAGGCTTATCCAGCAGTGGACTGAGAAAAGCTGATTAGTTGATCTGTGTTAGCCCTATTAAGTTTTACAAACAGTTTATTATTGCTCGCTTTTTTATATCAAGATAAATTTTCTAGACAGTAGTCAAGACTAGCCACTACCGCTCATGGTATCTGCAGCCCACTTCGAACAGAACTAGGGCTGTTGGCGTCAGTTATAATTAATATTAAATAAAGCTACTGTTAGGAATAAATGGTCATCAGACTACAAGAACCAGGCTGTTATTAACAGGAAACAAATTAATACAATTTACTATAAAAGCAATTAATGACGTAGCATCACGCTTGTAATCCTCGAAAGGGCAGGCAGAGAAGTGTGGCACACTCCCACGTTTCACCAGTTACGTTTAAGTCCCATGGAATACGTGGTGAGCCTATTGCCATACACCGGGCACTATTCCAGACGCCGAGTCACTACTAGAAATTCTAAATTACATTAGAAAAATCCAATAGTACCCGACCCGGGATTTGAACCCAGGACCTACCGATAAGCAGTCGCGTCTGCAGCCGCTCGACCAACGAGGCAGGGAATTAGTAGATACTTAGCAATGGTTAGTATCTGTCCATTAATACTTATTGATAGTCAGTGCCTGTTCAGTTCGAGGCTGGTTATAGTTCGTAGTTACTCCTGAAGGCCGCAGTCCTATACAAGATATTCTACATCTCAGTGTTCGCTTCTAGTGATTGTGATCGTAAAATGAGAAGTCAAAAGTTCATATACATGCTTGGGAATGCATTGATGCGTTTGACGTACTTGATGATATTAAATTAAAAAGAAACGAGTATTCTATTCATAGGCAGAATAACAACCTCAATTATTGCATTTTAATGAAAAAAAAAATTCTAATTTAACTTGGTAATTGATATTTACTGAAGTTATAAAAAAACATAATATGCACGCTTCATTTCTGAAGCTTCTTAACTTAACAAAGACTGTATAGATAATAGATATACGAATAGACATGGAATGATAATTTCAAAAGATAGCTAAGGATTTGATGAGAGTCGATACTCAAATTCTGATTTGGTTTGGACGCACCATGAATAAAACATGGCATGGGTGGGGGCGCAACCCTTTCCCGCTGCCAATTCAATAAAAGTTGAGCCACCCTCGATTTTTTGTGACAATTCACAACTCACTGCAAAGGGTTGAGTATATAAGATATTATATATGATATATCGATCTGTCTGTGTGAATGCCCCGATTGGAACAGTCTTATAATTTTGCAATATTCGTTTCTTTGTCTATGATTAAATTTGTGAGAGTGTTGCCGTTTTGTTTTGATCATTTTAAGCATCAAAAATTGGTTAACAGCTATCCTCTCCTCCTCCTCGGAATCTCCTCGGATTTTTAATTGATAAACAAATATGTAAATATGGACAGTTAATATTTTGAGTTTCATTTTATTCAGTGCTTTTATATGTACAACTTCACTTGCGTTCACGTAAAAATAAGAGATTTATCTTCTATAAATTTAATGAACGCATTACTTAACGATGACTTCTTTATTTTTAGTGTAAATAACGAAACGCATGGAGATATGAAAATTTAAAAAAGGACTCTTTTAATGTTTCTATTACAGACATATTACCGTATCGTACATGAGTACATGAAAAAAAATCCTATCTATACCTACTTATAATAAATCTGTAGAGAGGTCTGTCTGTCTGTTTGTATAACCGTTATAGAAACAAAAACTGCTCGACGGATTTTAACGAAACTTGGTACAATTATTTTTCATACTCCTGAGCTGGTTATAGTATACTTTTCATCACGCTACAATCAATAGGAGCAGAGCAATGAAGGGAAATGTTGGGAACCAGGACCTCCCGATCGGCAGTCGTGCTTGCAACCGCTCGACCGACGAGTTTAAATTAACATATTTACTGTAAACTGCTTTTCCGGGCAGGACGACGTCTGCCGGGTCCGCTAGTTATTTTATATTTGTGTTTTTCGTCACTGGTGAAACGTGGGGGTTTAGTACCCCCTCTACCTACCCCTTCGGGGATTACAGGTGTGATGTTACGTTATATTTGTGTTTTTTTACAGTAATATCTATTTTCAGGAGGCGATATGATTGTAGAGTTGCCACATCACGCCAAAGAGAAAACTGAGGAAATTGTAAGTATTACAATAACATTAAAAATAATCCAAATATTAACTAATTAATTACAAACATTCACTTATGTGGTTATTATGTGTTAATTTTGATAATTTTTATTTAGGGTTTTATGGTAATTTACGTGACACGATGATATAACACCAATTGGCCAACAATGGTCTCTCAATCTACACAGAAATGTAATTACAGATGGAGCACATAGCAGTTCTGGACGAGGTGCTCCGTATGCTGCTGGAGATCATCAACTCGTGCCTCACGCACCAGCTCACCAGCAACTTGAACCTGGTGTACGCGCTGTTGCACAAACGGCAGCTGTTCCAGCAACACTCGCACCATCACATCGCTCAAAACATTGAAATGGTGGGTAACTGTGAATAGTTACAATTTGCAATACAGCTCCAAGTACTAAATGTATCGTAAATATAAAAATATTTGCATCATTAGGTATCTTAAGAAATTGATGTCTCAGTACAGTCTATCAAAGATTTATTTCATGATTTAATTGTGTACTTGTATTCTGTATAGAGATTATCGCATGTTTTAAAAATCTACCTTCATTCTATATAAAGCATCTTTATTTTGCGAAATTGCACTTTATATGTTAGCAAGTGGAACGTTTATGCTGTGTGTACCACAAAAATTATTTGTTCGCCCACAGGTGATAGGCTACTTCTCAACAAGGCTACAAAGGGTTCAAGAAGGTGCTGGAGGGGACCTCGGTGTGACAGAAGTACTACAGAGTATCAAGAAAAGCGCCGAGCAGTGGTCTAGTGATAGATTAAAGGTGAGACATTAAAATCCAAGTAATTGATCACACTGCAGACATAGGGAAAGAGTATTATTATTAGGTAATTCAAATAAATTAACCAAACAATAACAGTGATACTTTAGTGGCTTAGAATTTAGCTTCTCATTCTCGGTGCTCTGGGTTTAAATCCTGGCCTAAGCAAGCCTGCAGCCCTTAGAGTTCTGAATAATTTACTCTAAGGCTATTCAAGGGAGTTGATTTCTGCATGTTGTAGTATATTTTCGTTACAGAAGTTCCCAGATTTGAAGTTCAAGTATGAGGAAGAGGAGCGGCCTGAAGAGTTCTTCACGCCATACGTCTGGGCCCTAAGCAGCAGCTGTGGCGGCGTGTACTGGGCCAGCGAGTGCGGCGCCCGTCTCGCGGCCCACCTCATGGCAGACTGAGGATCGCTCATGAAAAGGAAGGAACATCCAGTGTCGTATTCACAGTTTTCTGACATGCGTTATTGAGAAGATACACGAATTCATTAAGTATGTAAATGTCGATGTAAAAATATTTTAGCCTTTTTTCATTTAATAACCTAGAGAGAAGAGTATTGCATTTTTTTCTTCCCGTTCTATATATGTTTGTAATTCAGAAAGTGGTTGATGATTTAAAAAAGGCGATATTTTTACTTAGAAAAAAAAAACTGAAATGTCAGTTACACCGTTTCCCACACATTTTTAACAGTATAAAATATTCCCAATTAACATTGTAGATATAATATGATACAGTTGTCACAAGAATAAGAATAAAAAATCCTCATCACCTAAATATGTTTCATATTGTTTAAAACTTTTTATAATTATTTTATAATAAATTGTTATTTTACATATTATATTGTGTTTCAAATAAGTCTTTTTTATTATGATGGATGGGCATCTGACAGCCTGTCTAACTTTTCATTAATATATGCTACTTACTAACATTGATAATATGTATAATTGTAAGTGTTCTCATGATTATTATTATGTCAACATACCTGATCCCTCATGGAATAGGCAGGTGGCACTTAATACCAAATATCTTTATCCTTACAGACCTAACATACACCTTGTATAATCATTGCTTTCTTAATAAAAGCACACAAGTTTCAGAAACTTCTGACGCCTCCATCAGTAATCATATGATGTTATTAAATGAAGGTTATTTGATGAAACAGTCATAATAGTGAACGTATTCTAGCAATATTTGTATTTTAGTTATATTAAATTAGTCTCATGTCTCGCGACTGCATTTGGTTTAATTTTAACTTTAATATTTACAGTATTTAACTAACTCCAATCAGACTAAGTGTGCTATCACATAGTTAGCTAGATATTGTAACTGAAGATGCTATTTGTATTAATTATAAGTTTAAGGATAACACCAATTTGTACTGTACCATAAGTGAATTATATGAAAAATCTTAGTGTTAGTAGAGTTTATTAGCCTCAATGTAAACGTTGTCACAGATGAAGCTATAATATAATTGTTGTAATCTTTTCTATAGTAACGTAACATAAAATGTAACATCACACCCGTAATCCTCAAAAGGGTAGGCAGAGGAGTGTAGTACAGTCCCACGTTTCACCAGTTACGTCTAAGTCCCATGGAATAGGTGGTGATCCAGACTCTGAGTCACTACTAGAAATTCTAAATTATAAAAT